>JAODFW021013690.1:0-10020 GCA_027575235.2 Palythoa mutuki | reverse complement strand
TTCTTCACCCGCCAGTCGAGATCGCAAAAGTAAGATTCGCTACAATAAGCAATAAATAAACTCAACATAATCTCCAGGAATAATCCAAAACCTAAAAATGACTCAAAACTCACACATTTGCGGATATCAAGCGGAAAACGAATCTGTTACATCGAAAAATATACATCAAGCAACTAGTATTCAAAATGGCGATTCGCGCCGAAAAAAACACAAAATATTCCTCAAAGGATTCTGGGTAGTTCCCAGGACCTAACGCGCGTACCGGAAGTAAATAGTTCTAATAAACAAATAATGCAAAAAAAATTAACTATAAGAATTGAAAACAATATTATTGAATGAATGAATAAACATGCTGAACATAATGTTATAAAATTATCTAAGTTAAAAATATGCCAATAATTTAAACATTACGTGATGTATTGACCTAACTAACTATGTGTTATATCTTATTCTATGCTTTGAATGAAAATCCTTTTGTTCACGCCATGTGGAAACAGAATGCAGAGCTGGGAGCTCCAAAACGTTTCTCTTGACAACAAAATACTTTCCAAAGAACGATCGGCATTTGAAATAATTGTTCAATAATGTCATACACTTAGCTACTTCAGTACTTGTACTAAATGTTCGCTACTTGCTTGACTGCCACGGAATTCAAAGTTCGTTTTATATATCACAAGTTAAGTATGTTAACAAACAAGAAGACAGTTTATTCAAATGCCGATTGTGAGTAAACAAGATCTTCAGCCTAACTTGAATTCCTCCACTTAAAATAAAATAAAATTATGGTGGGAATTTTGAAAATAAAATTATATAATATCATTATGTAGATTGCTCCAAGATTGACGCAGTTTCGAAACTCAGAACCCAAGAGCCCTTCTCTTCTGCTCGCTCGTTCGTGTCTGTTAGTTAACTCGAAATGATTTTGGTCAAATTTGGTTTTGCACTCATACTGACTACTGTAATGCAAGAAAATGGTTTTGGAGCAGTCAGATTTGAGAACTATTTTAGAAAGGAAATTAAAAGACACTCCTTGACTTCCCTAATATTTTGGTTGTATCTATGGTGTTCAATAAAATCTCTATCCAGCCGTCACTAAAGGTAAAACTTGACATCAATTATGCTTCCCCTCTAAAACTATCTCTTCAAGAACTGCAAACTGTTCATAAAAAAATATTTTATTAGTTTTTGCCAAATCTGATGAAAACTTCAAGAAATGTTTTTGGCCGCTAGCAGATATTTATTGAAATCTGCAACTTCATGCAACGAGACTGGCTAATTAATAATTCTATCAAAAATTATTTAAAAATAGAGAAAATATTTTATAGCTTCAAGTTCACAACTCCTTAAATAAATATATACCTTGGACGAAAAAAATGAAAAACCTGTTTTATTCTACTGTATCTGAGTGGTACATAACATTAGCAGTACTGGTATTCGAAAAATAACTAATTTTAAAAAGTCGGCAAAAATGCAAAGCTGACTACACTTCTGAATGACTATAAATTTCCTGACATACCTTTGCCCCACAAGAATTTAAGTTATACTAGATATTGGGTACTATTAGTTTTATCCTTTCTCCAATGCTCTCAGCTGAAGTATTTATCAACGATAACTCACTTGAAAAAATATGTTAATGGTTTGTCGCTGTTGTTCATTAACCATGAAGCTCTGAAAATTCTGTAATTTTCCAACAATACTACAGTTCTACTTCAATCGACACAAAAGTCGGATCAGAAACTTTCAGCTCCATCTAGCAAATTTGCTCAGACATCCTATATTTCTTTGATCGATTCTATGGCAGTGCAGAGGTAACAACGATGACAAACAACCACATGCACTACTCACAAACAAATATTGTTGGCGATATAAAGAAAGTCATAAAAATAAGCCCAACCTTAATAAACAAGTACACAACTTTAACACTTTTTTAGCTTTATAATTTCCGTCGCATTACTTGTAATGCATGACGCCTTATTTTGTATAATTTTTATTCATTAACTAGCTTTTACTTATAATGTATTGTATTTCATCGATTTCATTAAACTGATGATGGCATAAGCATGCCCAAACATGTCTTTCAAAAAAGTTGTTGTGTTTTCTAAGGGAAGGGGAAGGATCGTTCAGAAATTTCCCGAGGCTTTTAATTAATTAGTATTTATTAAGACAGTTTACGTTTGGCCCATTTTTCCTTTTTTTTTCTATTATAATTTCCTTTTTGCACGGCCTGTTCGAAAGTTTTTTTAAAACTAAGAGCATTAAAACATTTTTTCATGGAAATATACGTGCCTTTATGTTGTTAAAAAATATTTAAAAAAGATATAGTTTACCTTATAGAAAGTGCGACGTACAGGGTTTTATTCACGTTATTTGTAGCAAAACCACAAATATGCGAGGCACGAGTGAGTGTTTTTTTTGTTACAAATAACGAGTAAGTTAATATAAAAACCGTACAAAGCACTTTCTCTGAGGTAAACTGTTTATTACACGTATCACAATAATTTTTTTTTTTTTGAAATTGTTTTTGATATGAGTAAACGCAAGTAATTATACCACATACAAATACATAGTGGTTATGCAACGCTTTCGAGTGGGATACCGCGGAATATGCCATGCGTCACTTATTTTCTCTCTCCCATGGAGAGAGAATGTTAAAATTTCCAGAAACTTTTGTAATGTAATTTATTGATTATCCGGTAAAGATCGCCGGTACTAGTGCGGACGTAAACATTTTATACGTTTTCGCATCTATTTATCCATCAGTTTTAAATTTATCCGCGTTATTGTGTACGTAGCCTTAAACTCTATATTTATTTAAATTCACTTTGAACAAGAAGCTGAACTTTCATAACCCAATCATACTTTCCATACCTCGTGATTTTAATAAGATAGACGATGTTTTGACATAAGTTTTTTTATGGAAGTACACTGATCACTGCCTCGACTCCCCGGGTGAAAACGGAGGGACATGTTTGAATCTGGAGAAAGATTATGCATGTCGTTGTGCCACAGGACCGGCCCCAAAAGGGTTTTGGGGCTCCGAGGCTCCGGGGTTAAAAGAAGTGGGCTCCAGGGCTCCGATTGTAAAATATCAGGGCTCCAGGGCTCCGAAGTCTTTGGGTTAGGGCTCTGGGCCCCGCTACTGTACACATAAGCTGAGATAGAAATATCTTAGAAAGCATGTTTAACACTTATTGACATATGTCAGATGTTTAGTTTCGGATAGTCGTGTTTGTTTGCCTTTTCATCAGATCAGTCACTAATTATTGACATTCGGACATTTGTGTTCACATCCGGTCGTCAGTTTTGTCATTAATGCCCCGTTCTCTGATGAGGGGGTGTCGGAGTTTGCAATTTGGCGTTTTTTACCATTTTTTTGGACCGGTTTTTCAGTTTTGGCAACTGAAAACTATAGTTTTTCGGTTTTGTTATCTTACGGTCTGCGTTCTTTTCCTTATTTTGGCGGTTTATTTTTTATTTTTTTATTTATTTCTTTTTTGCAAAAACAATAGAGGTTTTTTTATTTGTCCAGTTTTGCGGTTTCTTATGAGCCCCAACCTTCTCTCACTTTTTCTAATCCATCTTTATTTTTGGATTTTTAAGGACTTTAGCAAGGCCGGAGGAGCAGACAATGTATTTTTTTTTCAGCAAGACATACTTGCCGTTGGACGTCTATTCGAAGTTCCTATTTTTTAATAAAAAATCAAAAATGGGTGCTTGTTACGCAGAACCAGATAAGTGTTTTATACAAGTTCTCAGCCTATGTTTGCAAAGACACCATGTTTAACTTTCTTTTTTTGGCCATAATGAACCTTGTTCAGTCCTCTGTTTTATCCATTCTTTGCTTAGTATTCGCTACAAGCTTATTGTTTTAACTTTCTAAATGAGTGCTGTTCACATCCAACAAAAAAAACTGGAAGACGTCATCCAAAAAATGATATATCCCCACTCATCAGAACTTTTTCAAAATTACCTCCGAAGTACGAAGAAGAATAGGCATTTCAGAGAATATAGTTTGCCAAAATTTCCCGGGGGAGCATGCCCCCGGACCCCTCTAGATGCTCACCCCTCCCAATCAAATTAAGATTACACCGGCCCTGTTTAAACTGTCTTATTGTGCCTTAGCCAGATTGATGGCAGAGGGAGGAAAGGGACAGGAAAATCAACGATGGCACTGTGCTGGTGCAAGTGAGGAAGTGAAAAGGCATGTTATTGTGCAATTTTTGTTTTCAAACTTGAAGAGTGCTACACACACAGTGACACAAACATGTTACTTTACCTTCAGTACTTTAGTTATCTATTATTGTGCACAGCTATTAATTCTATAGATTATGAACAAAACCTAACATCTTATTAAAAACAATGTAGCGTTACGAAGACGGTGACGGGGGGCTACATGCCTCCACTCTTTTTGTGTTTTTGGGGCTCCAAACGACAAAAAGTGGGGCTCCAGGGCTCCAAGACAAAAAAGATTGGGCTCCAAGGTTCCACAGACCACCCCTTTGGGGGCCGGACAGGATGGAAAGGCACCAACTGTACAACAAGTAAGAATGACCTAAATAACAACTCTACTTATCCTTGCCCCTAAAACTAAAAATTGGTAAGTACTAATTTGGGAACTGCGTTAGGAGCTGATGAAAGTTGGTGTTTACCCTTGACATAATTGTTTTGGGATTATTCAGTTTTTATCTATTTTCCGGCAGAACATCATTGTAGTCATTGTAAACTGGGTACCAGCGAGTTTATGAGTGTTGCGCTTTAACAGCTAACTTCCCATGATGCATCACTGGTACACGAAGCGATTAACGGAGGAACTGAATCAAACGTGCAGGCTTTCCACTTAAAAATATTCGCTAGAAGAATATCAATTTATAGGCGGAAGCAAACCATTTTTTGTATACATGATAACAGTCAATATGTCAAGTGTCACATCTTTTTCAGTTCATCCAGGTCCATTATCAACTTTAAGAAAATAGTTGTTTTAAAAAGAATTATCCAGTGCGATGGCGAGTAGATACAAGTAGTGTGCGATAGAAGAAATGTTGTGCTTACACAAGCTTCTTTTTCTCAGAAGAAAAAACTTCTGAGTCCCTAACGGGAATCGAACCCATGATCCTCTGATGACCGGTCAGACGCTCTACCCACTGAGCTACAGGAACTTACGTAGGGAACGGCTCACTTAACTTGGTTCTTAAGTAGTGTGCGATAAAAAAAATATCATCGCCAAAGAATTTGGAAAGCTGACATTTAGAGTGTTAGACTTTCGACAGAGCATCTGAGATGAGAGCTCTGACTAAGGGCTAACGCTCGAAATGTCAAATTTAAATTATTACGGCAACGTCTATTATCAACTGTTGCTTGTTATTTCAAAGTATAACTGTGTTACAGGCAGGGAGCACTGTGTCAATTCCCCGTGTGAAAACGGAAGAACATGTTTGAGTCTGGAGAAGGATTATTATTGTGTTTGTACCGCTGGATGGAAAGGAACCGACTGTGCCACAAGTAAGAACTCATTATATTAACCTAACCTTTGTAAACATTCATATCAAGAAATGATGATTTTTCAAGCAATGTATTTCGGCCTATCAGTAAATAGTTTTTGAAAACACATATACATATATATAATAGTTTTTGAAAAATATATTTCGGCGTCCTTATTGAAATAAGCCCATCGTGGAAAAAAAAGGTAATTCATCACAATTTTAAAAATTAGGATTATAATTGTAAAAACATTCTCTGGTGAATACCGTACCAAGTTTGAAAGCCAAAAGCTTGATTTTGATTACGCTGGATGAAGGAGAAACGCACACCATCGTGCCATTGCTTACCGGTTTGATGCCATCTTTCTTTGAGAGCTTTGAACGATTTTTGTCTGGCCGGCCGGCCGGTTGTCTCAAAATGCCTCGACTTCATGCGGCCGTGCATGGCGACTAATGTTGATCGCCAATGTTTCTTATTATTCGATGTTGCTTGTGTTTTGAAGGTGAATGAAAGTTTGTTGATTTGTTTTTAAAATCTGTTGAGTAAAAATATGAATGGAGCTATTTATCACAACATCGGAAAGTTGTGTGCACTGTGATACATTTTACATATGATATAAACGTTGTGTTTGGTGTTATGGACTCGATGGCGAATTTAGAGCAAAATCTTGCATGTCGGTAGCCGCTTCAATTTGCACGTAGAATTAACGGAAATCGAACTTACTTTATCAATCTGTGATTATTGCTAAAATACATTTTAAAACCAGAGAACGTTTTTATCATTTATATTTCAATACTTGCCTGATTGCACCGACTCTTTAGTTTTTAAAAATTCGGAAAGTAACAGGTTTGAAAACATTTCTCATTTTCACATTTTTCTGGCTTCAGTATCTTTGTACATTATTGTACATACATTAAACTAAATGGCAAAAATGTGTGAATAAAAATGTAACTTCCTCAACAAGAACAGAAGAACACACTTTACCTACTCCTCAACGTAAAAAGCAAACAATATAGCAAACATATTTTTCCCTCTTCATGATCACTTCGTACATTTTAAAGCTGTGTATAATGCGGCGAGCTCGAAGTATGGCAGCGGCTTTATAATCGAGTATTCATTGAGCATTGGACGGTGAGGTGCCTCAAAATACCTCGATATGATGCTTGGCCGAAAACAACTCTTTAGATCGAGTAAAGAGTAAATGCCAGGCTGGGAGTACACTTTTTTTATAACTGGAACCAATAAATTTTGGCGAAGCTCATTGTTCTTAATTTTTTGGCGATTTCAGCCTACATTTGTTCTTATTTCTATGGACGGTTTTTAATGAAGAAAAAAACAAAATACTGTTTTTGTGAAATGATTAATAATAACTAAAATAAAAACCGAAACACAAATTCGCTGCATTTTCATTACCATCGATAATTACTAGTTCAGCGAACGTTATTTTCTTGATTATAACAGACATTGACGAGTGTGCCTCAAACCCGTGTAGAAATGGTGGAAGTTGCACGGATCTTGTGAATGACTTCAACTGCAGTTGCACTTTGCCTTGGTACGGTAAAGACTGTAAAGTAAAAGGTAAGACACTTTATCCTTAGGTCATTGTAAATAATTATTCCTAAACATTGCTTTCCGAACAGTAAAAAAAGCGTAATGAAACTTTTGACTGAATCACTTGAAAGTATTTAGTTTAGTCAGTATTATATTAGCATTAATATTGCATCAGCATCAGTTAGCAGTACGTTCAGGCCGCGGCGACACACAGTAACGATCCGTATGGTTGTCGGAATTCCTTGGCTATCAAACAGGAGAAGTTAACTACCATATTTCATCGAATAAACGCCGCCCTCGAATAAACGCCGCACTTTGGAACAGACAACAAACTGAAACATCGAATTTATGACTTTCACTTTTTACAAGCGCAAAGCGGAGTTGTTTAAAACTGTAAGTTTGAAGTTTGAAAGGCACAGACAAAAGACTGCAACATCGAATTTATCTGATTTCTTACGCGTTTACAAGCGCAATAAGTTTTAGTTTTAAAATACTAAAGCTTGATCGGTACAACCAGACAAAGAATTTTATTATTTTTTTCTGCTTTTTTAAAGTAAAGTTGCGTATGTTTGTTTAAAAAATAAACAGCATTTTAGATAAACGCCGCACACGAATAAACGCCGCTTCCAATTCATGAAAAATGTAATAAACGCTGCGGCGTTTAATTTAATTAATATTCAAGGAAATACGGTAATTTTGTCAATGAGCCAGAGCATAGTTTTTTTGGTCACAGTATAGACTTGCAGATAGTAACCATTAGGTGTATACAATGGAAGTATGTTATATTACTTTCATTTATCTTTTCTAAATAATGATGTAGAAAATCGAGTAATTTTCAATAGCTCCACAACTAAAGCTAATATTTCTTTCTTAATTGACTAAAGTTTCCATTAGAAAACTTTCCAACTTTATAAGCAACGTTTAAGGTTACCGTATACCTTCAGGGGTGTTTTTCATCAAAACGACTGATGCGATGCGTTTGTTAACGTTTTAAACCATAGATACCTAAACTCATATATCAAATTTTGAATTTAAAGAATTTTTAGATTATTGGCGTTCTCTAAAATATGAGCGATATAGAGGCCTTTCGAAAATTACATGTCCGAGCGATTATTGATATTTAACGATTTAATTAATCCGACAGATTCCAGAACAAAAGTGCTGAAAATCGTATCTGTCGGTTTTTTATATTCCGTTCCAAAGAAACGTTAGGTGCTTTCTCGCATTAAGGTTTAAAAAAGTCTTTCAACCGTGTAAAAATTGCTCTAAACAAATTCCCTTTGAGTTCGAACTCTAGAATGCTCGCTTTTAGAGAACTTGACGTACAAAAATTCAAAACTTTCCTTTAATTCAAAATTATAAGATTTAATTTGATATTTCGGTATCTACGATTTAAAACAGTTGCAGTTGCACTGTATCAGGGTGATAAAGGGGGGTCCCAGATAACGAATCACGGTCTTATTTTGAACGCTGTAACGGATCACGATAAGAGACTTTTGGTAGAATTACGAATCACGAACTTAGTTCTAAGGCAATAACGAATCACGGGCTTATTTTGAACGCGGTTACGGATCACGATAAAAGATTTTTGATAGAATTACGAATCACGAACTTAGTTTTAAGGCAATAAGGAATTACGGGCTTATTTTGAACGCTGTAACGGATCACGATAAAAGATTTTTTATAGAATTACGAATCACGAACTTAGTTTTAAGGCAATAACGAATCACGGTCTTATTTTTGACCCAATAACGGATCACGAAATAGCCCTTTATCACCCAGCTGTATCGTTTTGACGCAAAACATCCCTGAAGGTACACGGTAACCGTAAGACTTACTGGCATTGTCTTCAAACCCGAGGATCGTTTTAGTTTAATTTATCAAAACTCATTTAATTCAGGAAGAGTTTGTGCGAGCATAACGATGTCTGGCGCAACTGCAAATGGATTTTATACTGTTGACCCCGATGGCAAAGGACCCATTGTTGTCTACTGTGATATGGTAACTGATGGAGGGGGATGGACGGTTATTCAGAGACGAATTGACGGCTCTGTTAATTTTTACCTGGACTGGAACAGCTACAAACGAGGCTTTGGGACGCTCTCACGAGAGTTCTGGTTAGGAAACGACAATATTCACCGTCTCACCGCCAGCGGCAACACCGTGCTACGTGTAGAGTTGGAGGACTGGAGTAATAACACCGCGCTTACGCAGTGTATGGCACGTTTATGGTGGATGATGAGAGTAACAAGTACAAACTGACCGTGGACTCATACTCAGGTACAGCGGGGGACTCGTTAACTGTCCATAACCGGATGTACTTTAGCACTAAGGACCGGGACAACGATCGGTATAGTGATCACTGTGCTCAGGTGTACACTGGTGCATGGTGGTACGAGTCCTGCTACCATTCCAACCTCAACGGCCAGTATTTAAGCAGCAAGCAGGACTGGAAAGGTATATCATGGAAAAACTGGAAGGGAAGCCTCTCTATGAAGAGGGCGACAATGATGATACGTTCCCCATAAGAATGAAGCATAAAATATAAACAACAACAACAACGGCCAGCACCTGGGTAGAATATGGAACTCGAGGAGGATAATCTAAATAGAATAATCTTAAATCACTAGAATAGCACCTTAGTTTCTATAAAGAGAAAGATGATGATTAAAAAACATATCCACATGAATCAGTTCACACGGTGACACGTTTTCAACAACATACTAGCTCCTGTAGTGCTGCTAAGGTAGAACCACGTAAGCGAGCCTAAATAAAGACACGGCAATATAATGAGTTAAAAAGGATCAACAGCGATGGTAGACATCTTTGCTGAACCTTTAGTCACACTATTCAATCTTCCCGATTTTATTGAGATTTTTAACCTAATTTTGATTGAAAAACCCGAGACCCGGCCAACATGCGATCTGGATTGTAACAATCCCGATTTTGACATCCTTCATGATCTATTTGTTAAAATGTTATAACAATTAT
>JAODFW021013586.1:0-10024 GCA_027575235.2 Palythoa mutuki | reverse complement strand
CTGAGCTTAATGCACATTGTTTTGTCTCTGCTTTGCGTCATTGACTTATAGGCGTTGTTTACATAATACCGGATCGAGATTCATTCCGGAACGAAAACAAATTCAGTTACGGGTTTATATAAGAAAAAGTTTAAAACGAACTCGTACCGGAATGAAGCGACAACAACAAGCTTGGTAGCGTGAAAACAAACTTTCAAAAGTGTAGTGCGCACGCTCTACTCGTCTCATTCTATTGGAAGTCTGGCTTCGACCATTTTTTTAGCGGTACACTCTTTACATGATGCTGGAACCAATTGCAGTCGGATTTCATTCCGGATCGAAAATTTCGATCCGGTGCAGAAACCGGGATGATTTCATTCCGGAATGAGTCAGTCTGGTATGAAACATTTTTAAATATCATGTAAATACCGGGACCGGGACGAACTCGTACCGTAATCAAACTCGATACGGTATAATGTAAACACGCGCCTTTAATTTATCCAATTTTTACAGAAGTACTTAATATACATCCACAGAAGAAAATTAATGTTAAAGAACGAATTTAACGAATTTTATTTAACGAAATCACTATTATCCGCGCCATATTGCAAAGGAGGCAAACTCATATGGCGAGTGCGGCCTATTGGAGCGGACCCCTGTCTCACCATCCTTGTTGGCTAAATTAACCTTGTATATCCAGTGTTTAACATCAGCAAAACCCAAACAAAATGTTGTTTATATTGAAAATGCCGCGCTAGCAATAGAAGTTTGTCCCCTTTGCAATATGGCGCAGATAAATGTGAATTCGTCTATTAAAACTGATTTTCGTCTGTGGATGTATATTAAGTTCTTCTGTAAAAACCAGATAAATTAAGTCAATGGTGAGTATGAATACGGCGCGGATAATTGCGAATTCGTCTATTCAAATTAACATTCACTTTGGTAACTAACAAGCTAGCCATAAACAGATTCATCGTTTCTGGATCTCCCAAAGAACGGCATGAATTTGTAAAGTTGCATTGTCTTCTAAAAAGCGAGTCTTCTAAAAAGGTATTTTTTGATTGAGGCAAAGAAAGTTTTCATACAGTTTTAATAGCGGAAACAGCGGCTTGTCGCATCATCTATATCCGCGTATTTAGGTAAGGAATTAAATGTAAAGCTAATTAAACAAGCCTTGTTGCACAAGAGCTGGCCGTCCGGCCTCGACAGCAACGGAATAATAAATAACATTATGAAATAAAAACAGATAAAACCCACTTGTAGAACGATCGGTTCCGCCCCGTTCACCGAATCGGAAATAAAATGATTATTGGATTACAAAGTAAAACATTGTGGAATCAAACAGGAAGGATTCAGATTGGGATAAACACATTTAACAACAGTATTAATAGATTGTAAGGAAGATAAACTGAAAACAGAATATCGTCATGATGGCTTTAAAATGCGCGAAAGCTAATTTGAAACAGAGAAACAAAACACAGTCTTTACCTCAGCTCAGCATCGCTAATTATGTTTTCGAAAACCTCAGACGGCTTCATGCAGTGTAGCTTCGCAGGAGGAGTGAGTTTTTTTATTTTTCGCATTTAAACCTTTTATATAGTTTTCTAGAAAATTGAACAGTTAAAATGTTCTTTAACATTGCATGCATGAAAACAAAAGGAACACTTTTTGACGTCTAGGAAGTGCTGTGATTACCATGTCTACTATCAATGCAGCAGTGAGGCGGATACTCTCGTTTAAGCGAATGGATGAAGAGCAGTTTTTATAGCATTTTTTTTGCTCAGCGTTTAACATTTATTGCCCTTTTCCGTTATAGAAGGTTCGAGTAGTGGCTATAATTGGTAGTACGTTTAATAAAAGGCATTTAAGTGCAGCATACACCTATTTTTATATGAATGAATTTATAAGCCGAATCAAAATGAAAGAAGGCGTAAGTACAAAATCTTGTACACAGAAAAAGTTCATTTATGTCTAGACCAGCAATTGCGTTTTTAGAGTTTAAAGCTTTGAATCTAAATCAGGAAGCCGTGTAATAAGCTTTATTTCTTGAACTTGGCTTGAACCTAAGAGAGTTAAAACCCCTTTTAGTAACTGCATTAATGCGAAAATTTAACCCTTACCCATAAATAAAACGCTCTTTAGCTAAAGCCTTAAGTTCCTTCACATTAGCGATTATCATGATTAATGTTTTGTCGCAAGGTAATTGGCAACGGGACAATTGTTCATCTAAAAAGGTGAAACCATCACCAGTATTCTACAGGATTGAGTCGAATCCTTCGTGGATTCGAGTTTCTAAATACCTCGCAGTCCTAAGACCATATATCAGTCAGGAAATTAGCCATATTTTACAGCAGGTTTTGTGATTACCGCTGATTAAATACCTAAGAATGCTTCAACCCGCAGTTTACTCCAAATAAAATCGTGCCTCAAGTTTTAGCGGACTGATACTGATTAAATCAGTGATTTAATTTATTCTAAAATTTTTAAAAGAAGCTGTATACTACAGTTACAATAACTTACAAAATTGACAACGAGATAGAGATTGACCCGTAATAATATATGATATACGGTTATCTTCGGCTATCAGCTTCCACAAGATGGAACCAATAAACATATTGGTCTTATTCGTGAACGAGCGTAGCAAATTAGACCAAGCTTCGGCTATTAGTATTATCATCTCAGCAATATAATCGTAATCGGACATGAAAATTAATGGCAGTTGGTGTTTTGACATTATGAGAAACACACGCTTTTTTTATAAGAATAACTTTATAAGAACAAGCTCAGGCTGAAGCTTGATAACTCGGAAAATTTTTGTGGTAGAAAATTGACTAAAACTTAGCGACACAGCATAAAACATAAAAGGATTTACTGTAAAGACTGCTCAACAAACAATGAAGGTAGCAGTTCGCCTCTAAATTCAGCCGTACAATACATGTGTGGCAGAAATATGACAAATTAAGAACAAATTGAGGCTAAAATCGCCAAAAAATTAAGAACAATGAGCCTCGGCAAAGTTTACTGGTTCTTATAAAAAAGCGTGTATTTAGTTTACATTGTTTGACGGAGGTAGCTCTTTATAAATAATAAGTATTTCTTCTCTTATACAAGAAAATGTTCTTTAAAAAATACGGTTCCATATAGTTATTTACTTAAAACAAATGAACCATTTGAAAGATTACGTCGATTTGCATTGTTCTCCAGTGTATAAGTGGATTGTGTGCATTGTAATGAAATTAAAACGAAAAATATATACGTTGTGTGATAGAGACAATATTATCATTTATTCTAAGCTTTTTTATTGTCATGCAATTTTTTTCTGCAATACAAGAACTGAGAACTGTCTTTTGTAAAATTATCTACATGCAAAAAGGATTAACAAAATTTTATTTTAGAAATTTTTTGAATAGATAGTCCATTGAGAAAATAAACTAAAGCTATTAAAACCTAAATCAGTGTGAACAACAATCAATTAGGATAATCAATCTCCTAGTTTATAATTTACTTAATAAAATATAGGAAATAATGTTAATTCTTTATGGTGCAACTTAGAACAACACTTTTTTTTGTTGGAAATGGCATTTTGTTAACTTATCTTTCAAAACTTGTTGTCGCTTCATCTTTTCTAGTATGGTAGATATTTTCTGGGGGTCGTGGGTTCAAACCCCGCCGGGGTCAGACATTTTCTTTCTCGGTGTGAACTTATTTTCTTTCTTTCCTCTTAATTGGAGCCTGTTGTGCTAAGGAGAAAACTTATTAGAACACCTACCAGAGTGGAAAATAAGAAACAACAACCACGGGAACAACAGGGAACTTGTGAAGTCTGTCGAAAGTATGAGCGATGATGGAAATGCTTCAAGTACTGTTTATATGCAATAATGGAAATCAAAGTAAACTGGCAACTGTTTGATTTTGAGGTAACCCTTTATCAATTTCAAAACAGAAAGAAGCATTCTGTAGTTTTCCTTCCTAGACTGTGTGTGTTGAGAAATGACGCCATCCATAACGAAACCAAAAAAACTGCACAAAACCAAAGCTGTATACTTCGAAATGTGTAAAACATAGAAGTAAGAATTTCCAAAGAAGGTTCCAAAGACTTAACTTGATATTTCAAAAACACTGAAAACTAAAACATGCTAACTTATAGAAACATAATATTTGCAAATGGAGAAGAAATGGCAGTGTTTAATTAGATAAGTTCCTGGGAGATTACAACGAAAACCTCTCGCAGGAGTTTGGAATGTACACATTGAGTTTAGCTACTGGGATAGTAAGGATACATGGACATATTGGAATACATGACTTGAAGATTTGATGTCGGTTGCATTAGAGGTGGACAGGGAAAAGCAGGATAGCTTGGCAAGCCCGAAAACCCTACTAAGTTTGAGACGTTTAAGTTCACAATGGGGTAAAGTGGAGTCACTCCATTGCAGTCATAACAGGTTCCGTAGCCCGACATCTCGTGCCGATAAACAGAGTTTCCACATTCATCCACATGCAACGCACGTTCAGGAAAGTCGGGAATAATTTGCTTTTTCCATTTAGTACGTCGGTTTTGGAACCATGTTTTGACCTGGGTATCACTCAGTTTTTGTTGTTTGGCTAAGTTATTCCTTTCTGTGATAGTTAGGTATTTTTTATTCTGGAATTTTTCCTCTAGCGCTTTTAGCTGGCTGCTTGTAAAAGTAGTTCTTCTTCGGCGAAGTTTGTTCATATGAGATTCTTGTTTGTTGATGTAGTCCTTCATTTCTGAACTGCAAATGCTCTCTCGATCATCTTCGTATTCTTCGCGATCTTCTCCGAGATTTTGGTTGGGACTGCGTTGTCCAACTTAAATCACGAACATAAGAAATCAATCAGTTATTGTAATCCTTTATATGAAACCATGCACTAACGATCGCAAAACATCTTTACTGGTTGCATTACGATTTTATTTCTCAGTTCAAAATTTAATTTGTCTTCGAACAAATTTTTTCATTAACTCTTCTATTGCTAACCAAAGAACGACTAGTACTGTGACTCCGGCCTCATTTCGAAATCCCGAAGCTGTAGTTTGTAATAAAATACAAGAATTGACTTTAGTTTTACAGTTCTGTTTCCGATACATCAACTTTCATTAGTTTTAGACTGTAGATTTAATTGAACCAGCAGTTAAATTATGGGCCACACGGTGAGAGTGAACTCTCGGCATTATTTCAAACACAGTGGTCTTTATTAAAATTAGAAAACTTCATCGATTCGAGTAGGTTCAAATTACGCCCTTTAGACCAACAAAGCTGCATGCTTCACACAGGCACAAAAGCGCAGTGTTAGTGTGAAAATATTCTTAATAAGAAAAAAATTCAAGCAATTATTTGAAATGGAACTTGAAGCTTAATAGGCCATAGTCGTCATCACTTTTCCATTTTGAACTGGAGAGATGACGTACAAAGATCTATTAGTAACAAACTTAGATCTATTTGGTAGCACTGGTGTTGTTCTAATGGAGAATGCAAACATATCCTTTTGATAAAGTATTCTGCCCTTCGTTGATATGCATGAAACAGTAAAGTAGGTTTTTGTGATTGTTCATAATTTGAATTTTTAAAACATATTTACGCAATCATCTACATGGTTTCTCAGAGTATTAAGTTTATAATAGACGCTAGGTCGGATCTTCCTATTTAACCCTGCATAATGGCCTTAACCAAATGCAAACTTTAGACGGACTGCAGTGAAGTAGTTTTACCTAGAAATATACATAATTTGGCTGATTAGCATGGTAAAGGAAAATTGGTATTATGATTATGAAAAGTGTAATTTGTGCAGAAAACGATAGGTTAAAATTTTGCTCCCGAAATGTTTAACCACTACCTTCCTCGAATTATAGCCTTCTTCCCCATGCAGACAGCATAAGCAAAGCGAAAACACAACAATATTACAAAGAAGAATGTAAAATTGTGCCAACGAACGTGTCAAATTTTACTACAACCTTATTGATCAGTGAGAGCGTGCTTTTCCCATTAAAGTCAATAATAGCTCATGCCAGGCTGTATTTTACTATTTTCACAGACGTTACAACGTTAAAGCAATGTGCTCTGATGATTAAAAGTATCAAAGACAATGGACTCACAATCCGAGCTGAAATAACCAAGCATTACAGCTATTTGGTAAACTAATTACGTGCGGTTTGAATCAGAAAACTTCAAGCAGAACAAAATGACAACTGAGATGTAACCACATGAACTAAATCACGAATATTTTAAAAGTTAGGACAATGTTAACAACATCCGTTTTAACGTTAGTTGAAGGACAAAATTAGTGTGGATTTTTCTTTATGTTTGAAAACAATGAAAACAAATCTGAAAACACAGTACGTAAGTAATTTTCCATCCCACCTGAAAAAGTTTGACTTTTTACTTGATTGCTTTCAAATTCCTGGACTCGGTCTGTCAAACGGCGCTGGTTTCCTGCCGACGTACAGTTTTCCGTTCCTAATAGAGCTTCTATGCGAAAAGATGCCATTCTGGAGATCGTCCTAAATTTTTCTTCTTTTACGCATTTAAAATATATCGTTACCACAAGACGTTCCTCTTAATTTATCAATCAGCGGCGTTCAGCCTGGGTTCAAACGCCAAGCTAGGCGTGCAAGGTTGTACACAGAAAAGCGCTAAATTGTTCTCATAACATTACAGCTTAATTAAATAATGGCCTTGACATGTCGATTACAGTCGTCACGTGTATCTACTTAACCAACAATGATCGGAAAAGTTTTGTGTCAATAGCGGCGTTGACACGACATTGATAAACTCAACACAAAAGATCACACAGATAAAAGGACGTAGTTTCATCGCAACACCGCATTTCTATTCCTTTCTTCTGTTTCACAATTATTTACATAATCAATAAATGTCAATTGCCGATAGATTTGATTTTGTTTGTTTGTTTTTGTAGATTGGAGAGGGACTGGTGATTCAATGACATAACAACGTTGTTATCAATTGTAGCTAATTGTGTCTATAAAAAAATACGCTGCTATGACTGACTCGTGCCTGGGTGAAGCTGATCGTGAACAATTTGAAATGGAGTTTAAAAAAAAATACAAATAACTTTAGATACTAACGCCTTATAGAATTTGAGTTCAAATTCATCTATATTAGCAAACTTGAGTCTAAATGCCTTATCAGAGAATTACCCACGTATAAAGTATTCTTTTCTCAATAAATGTTAGATTTCTAATTTGAATACACAGTCCAGAAAACACTAATTAAATATTAATATAATTAAACCTTGTTCCTGTCCCAATCTTGAGAGTACCGTTTTTCTGATCATGAGTGACTGGTGCCGCCTCAAAAAGTTCTATATTCGATCTTTCTAACCATTAGCATCAATAAAACAGTCGCAATATCATATTATCCCTCCAAAAATCAGATCGAACTTGCTTAATCATTAGATTATACCATCCTTTAAGATTATTCCAAAGTATTTTGTTTGTGTTAAGAACAATTTTTGTTGTTGTTGCAATTGCTTGTTGTCTATGACTATGAGTGCACTGCAGGCGACTAATGTCAAAAACAGTAATAAATCTAAAGGTGAAAAGCTAATTATTAATGATAATTATACCGCATCTGTGATAACATTTTTTTTATTGTTTTCACTCTTTACATATTTCATTATTAGTTTTATTTTTAATTTTTAGTCTATTTCAATGAGGACAATACAAAAAAACTGTTCATTCAATTTCAGAATAAAAATATAAATAAGTTGTTCACGAATTGAACTCAGATAAGGTTCAATATAGATTTATAGTATTATAAATTATGGAAGTTTTATGGCTGGAAAGCTTTGAATTTAACGTCTCAGTTAGAGTCAGGTAAGTCGTGTTCTCAAATTATAGATACCATTTGTAACAGACAAGGCCAAATTATCTTATTATAATTGTCTGACATATCAACTTCAGAACAGCCTCAAATCGCAGATTCTGGATAATGTGTTTCGCAGCTATAATAGTAATTTTAAACACGTTTATAATTTCTAGTAAAAGTTCAAGTCTCGATATATCCTTGACGTGTTGATAAGGCCGGTTAAAGCTCTGCGTTGGTCGTTTCCAAATCCGATATGAGTAATTCAATCCAAATAGGCAATCAGAGAAATAAATGAGCAACACCGGTTATAATGTTAGCTATAGACATCAAGCAACGTAATGAAATATTGACCTATCGAGAAGACAATTTTGACACATACTGGGAACCCCCAGAAATTATAAAGTGCCGCAGTTTTACGCTGTTTTACGCATCATCTTTCTAGATTTAACTCCTTTTGACTTTTGTTTTCAAAATAGTTCAGTTTTAATTTGGGTCCTTGATGTTTCCGTTAAAGCTTGAATGAAATATAGACGTAAACATGTCCAATCCACTTATGATCCCTGAAGATTTAATTTAAATCTTACAAATACTATTTAAATCTTGCTTAGTGTCTAAAGGTGCCAGTGCTTTAACAGATATATTAAGACATTGTCTTCGAATAGAATTCTCTCTCCGAAATTCCGGAACCTTTCCCACGAACTGCTTGAATTCTTAATCTTATCCCAATCTTGCACCGTTCTTATCTTTTTTCACTAATTAATTTGTTCTAAAACTTTCCTTTCAGTTTAAAATATATTAAAGTTTTTACTGATGTCATATTTTTGTTTGTCACAGACGAAATTAAATACGCATTATTCGAGTGGTATGTGTAGATAAAATAAAAAGAAATTAGGTGAAACTGATACAGGAAGGAAGAAAAAGACTGGAATGGAACGGAACAAAACGGAACGAAAAGAACTAGTTAAGGCGGAAAGTTTCGATTTAGACCCTGCCCTAGTCAACAAGACAAAATTATAAAATTTTAGGCATGTCTTCCTCTGATTATTTAACCTTTTTTTTTTCAAAATTTAACTTGGCAGTCTGCCTCGACCTATATTATCGTATGTACTTTTCGACCGACATCAGTATGGGTATAAATTGTTTTATGATGATCACGTGCGAAAAAGGGAAAATTAGTTCAAGTCTCGTTGCCGCCAGACCACAATTTTTTTTTAGGATTCCGTAGATGTTATTGAAAAATTCTTTTTACAATTTCATTGCTTATAACCGTGATACAGCTAACCAAGTTATAAAGTTGTTTATCATCAGTTGCAGACTATATCCCTGTAAAATCACCTCCTCCCCGGCAGCAGATATGACATATATCATAGTCGGACTCTATGTCGGATGGATTCAGATAAAGTTCAGAAAAAGTTCCGGATCGCTTCCCTGTGTGTGCGGATGACGTTTTTTCGGGCAAAATTAAACACAATACAAACAAACTTAATACGAGAAAACTTACAAACGTTTTAAGGGGGTCATTCAGTTTTATAAAATATTTTTCTGGGGGACATGACACGTGGACACTGCACCCCTAAATTGTATCTCCGCTCTCAAATCAAAATGCCCTTAACAATTTTGTGCATCCATATCAGATCAGAAAAAAAAATAATTTTGAATTTCGTTGAAGTTAGAATTTAATTTCATCTGACTTTCTTCTGTTCACAATCGTGCATTACTACAAAGATAGAGCCTTTATGTAACGTCAATTAAATTACAATCTCATTCAATTATTATTTAAAAAGGAAAATGAAATATTCCATTATTTTCCGGATTTCCTTATTTTATTAAGAGTAAAATAAATATCTTAAAAGATAATCTATGGAACTAAAGGTTTCTAACGTTTGGAATAGAGATAACATAATTAAGTTACACAGCAAAAATAGTTTTAATTCTTGTTTCACAAAGTGTATCATGGTTAAAATACAGTGGTAGTGCAAATTTCTTTAGAAACAAATTAAAGAAAAGATTTTGCGTAGACTGAAGGAACTTTAATGAAATCATCATATTGTTGTTTCCCTCCAACATCGGTGCGAGGGAGTTTCTTTGTAGTTGCATGTATATAGCGTGTAAGTGGCGGCTCTGCACGCTTTTTTTAATAAGAACCAGTAAATTTTGCCGAGGCTCATTGTTCTTAATTTTTTGGCGATTTCAGCCTCAAT
>JAODFW021013492.1:0-10026 GCA_027575235.2 Palythoa mutuki | reverse complement strand
TATATAAGTTTTTCATTGCCTGTGTTACAAAGTACACAGTAAACAAAATGAAACATATATCATCGATAAAAATTTATATTGGATTTGCATGCAGTAGAAATGTATTGACAATGTCTGTGGCCAGGTTGTTTTGACTTCCCGACATAACGCAAAAATTCTCACGAATTTAAAACGATTTTAAAGCAAAATAATTTCAGGTCCTTATAGATTATTATTACAAGAAAGCAAACAAAAAACCCTAAGTTTGCCAATTTTTTATTTTACATAACATAAAAAAGAGAAAAAAATCGGAAACCTAATTGACATATCGGCTTATTTTTCTTTATTACTTTTTTTCGTTCGTCTAAAGCCAAAGTATCGTTGTTAAGCTTGCAGCTGTAATTATAAGAATTTTGAAAGGTTTTCGCAGTTCCGTCTTACAAAGAAAATAAATATTGTCTTTCTTTCTTTCTTAACTTATGAACAGCAAGATTTTCTTGCTTGACAAAAGAAAATGCGGACGGAACCATATTGATGTTAAATGGAGTGAAATACATACAAAAACAATAAATTGGGAATGTTTTTTTTACAGCCTTCGCACGTTTAGTCTAATAGGTGATTGCAAAATGGTCAAGTTTTAGTATAAAAATCCTTTTTATAAATTAGCTGAATTGCATTTCATTTACCAACAATCACTTACTCTGAACTCAATTATGTGTCAGTATAATTTGTAATTTTAATAAATGTATTTCAAATCTGGATAATGTAAATAATCTTTTTCACAAAAAAAGAGTCTAAAATATATTTTAGAACTGGAATGATTTAGTTTACAAAAAATATATAGTAGGAAAGAATAGCAGATACAATTAACCGAGTATTCGTCAAAATAGAAAAAACTTTGAAAGCCGCAATGCTCGGCAATGCATTCAAGCAACGAAATTTGTAATGAATGTATATATATATATTTATGGCGTGTATAAAATCGGGTCGCCTTAAAAAACCATGGTTAACAAACCCGGTTTTTTTACACAACAAACTTGTTTTTTAGGATATCTGTGACACGAAGATATAAATTTTATTTTCGAGTGGTGAAAACTATATTATTATAACTTTTTCAGCCATTGTGGCTCTTATATTACGGCTTTCAGGTGCCGCGTTTATTCGAGTGCGGCGTTTATCAGTCGAGAAAATACGGTAAAAGTCATTTGCTGAACTTGAAATATTTCAATCTTTTTCAGCAACATCCGACAACCGTTACGCTTACATTTTATAATAATTACAATTTCCTCAAATCTGATTAGCCCATTCTGAACTCTATTTTTCCCTAATGGCCTTGGAAAACTCTGTTATCAGCTATCTGCTATCGGGACAGTTGAATGAACCAATCATAATCCGGGCTTCACGATTTCTCACTAATCAGTAACAAGTAGTGATAACAGACAGAGTTGGACTCCACTCATTGCCATTACCGTTACAAATGTTATGAAAATTAGTAAAATACGTTAAATTTATCTGCAAAGATTTCGTTTATCAGTTAGTTTCCAGAAATTGTAATAATTATAACAAATTCGTAAGAGGACTTAATGTTCGTCTAATTCTGTCTGTTATTATTACTTATGATTAAACAAATTGGATTCGCACTTCGAATTGGAAAACCGAATTGCACTCCACTCAGTCCTATTATCATTACTAATTGCTGGCTTTGAGAAATACCGTATTTCCTCGAATAAACGCCGCGGCCTTTATTAAATTTTTCATGATTTGGGTGCGGCGTTTATTCGAAAGCAGCGTTTGTTTAAAATGCTGTTTATTTTTTTAAACAACCAACCGTAACTTTACTTTAAAAAGTAAAAAAAAATTGATACAGTTCTTTGTTTGGCTGTACCGATCAAGCTTTACAGTTTTAAAACTACAAATTGTTGCGCTTGTGAACGCGTAAGAAATCAAATAAATTCGATGTTGTGGATTTTTGTCTGTGCCTTTCAAACTTTAAACTTACAGTTTTAAACAACCCCGCTCTGCATGCGCTTGTAAAAAGTGAACGTCATAAATTCGATGTTTCAGTTTGTTGCCTGTTTCAGGGTATACGACGTTTATTAGAGGGTGGCGTATATTTGTGGGCAGTGTTTATTTGAGGGAATACGGTAGAGAGACGTTTTTTCAGGCTAAGAGCTTGTTATCCTTTTTTGGTCAAGAGATATTTCGTACCGTATCGCGAACGAACGAATCCGGAGCAAGACTATAACGAAACAGCAAAGCAAATACCTAATACACAGTTATCACACTGAACCGAACGATTCAAAGAAAATATCAACATTCTTACCTACATCTCTTCACTCATTTGGCGTATTCTTCTGGTTGTTTTTCGCCTTTATGACTTAAAAAAAGTCTTAAACAAAGGTCTCATTTGTCTTGAAGTGCTTCTGCTCTCATTGTGATATAACATTAGAATGGATACATGTTTTTACACCGGAGAACTAAGCAAATTCAAGTCGATTTGAGTTTTGCTTAGCAAAAACGCCAGTGCAACACTCCAAAAAACGTGTTATAAGTTACTTTGCTTACCAGCAAATTTAGTAATTATTGCTATTATGTATTTTTGTATTGTTAATGGAGCATGAAACTACAGCAACGAAGCGCATTTGCATCGGATACTTCAAACAATACTAAGTAAGTTTCAAGCCAAGAAAAACCAGCCCTGAACACGACTTATGGACCCAAGAACAAAGAAACTCATTAGGGATATAACATTATCCTTTTGTCTGCTTGTCAAAATCGTCATGAGTAAATTGTGCTCCGGGCGAACATTTCTCACGTAAATACGCCAAAAGCTTCCTTTGCTCCTTGTTGCAATCAAATGCGAGTGTCTGAGTCGATAAGTTCCCCAGAATGAATAATAATTGCACATGCGATTCACTCTCAGTTGATTCGAGGCCATTGATAGTTACTAAGGTAAAACGGCTAAAGCAAAAAAAAAGCCCTTGGCTAAGTTCAAACTTAGCTCAGAAAAATTCAAGCTCTATTGTAAAAACACACAATATCAAATAAGCAGTGAATTTGAAGTCATGTTTAATGTGAGTGTGAAGACGTGCAGTTTCGTTATTTGAAAAAAGGCGGGAAACGTGCGTCGCCAAACTAATGACACAATAATACAAGCAACGTCATTGGTTGAAAGTATTTATATATCGGGCTTTTTCATTGGACCAGTTTAACAACAACGATAATAATTTATTTATACACATTTCAACTAAGGATATTCACTTTCATTTTACCTTTAAGTGATATCATATCAGTTCATTGATATACTTTTTCCACTGATGCTGCTTTATTACTTAAGAAATAAAACATGTTATCATTCGATGCAACTTTTACTTTTTTCTCTTGAATTGGTCCACGTCCCACCACGTGACCTACAAATAACTGCCTACACTGATCATGCGCATTGCCGTCTTGCGGATTTAAGCTGCAAATATTACACTACTCGTGCGTAGTGTCGACACAATAAATTTTCTTATTGATAACTGAAGAAAACCGACTGTGATTACAAGGCAACGTGCACTTTACCGCTTGTCGCTTTCTACAAAAAAAAAATAGAAAAAGCAAATTCAGCGATCGAATGATAAAACAATAGGCCCTTTGCATGACTTGGTCACATGGTACAAATAATGATATCCATACTGGGACGCAAAAGAATGTGCTAGACTCCACTGGGAAATGTATAAAAACAAAGAAAAATCACACTTTTCTTGTTAATTGTGTTTTGTCTTGGAGTCTAGCACATTCTTTTGCGTCCCAGTATATCATTATTTGTACCATGTGACCAAGTCCTGCAAAGGGTCTATTATTGGACTTGGTAATCGCAAAATATCGTGATTTGTCAGTGTCTCGCAATCTGACAAATCACGATATTTTGCTCAAACTCATCCAATAATTGTTTTTTGTTCTTGCTTTCATAACCTGATGAAAACCGAGGCGAACGTTGGGAGAATTCGAGAGCAGATCAGTGAAAACCCGAGATGCAGTTGAGGGTTTTCACCTGTTCGAGAATTCTCACAAATTTTGCCAAGGTTTTCATCAGGCTATGGAGGTACAGAAAACATGTTTTATTTCTTTTATAGAATAATTATTTCCCGACTAAAGAAAGTGAAATACGATATATTCGAATCCCTCTTTGAACAAACAAATTTCATCTTTTCCTTTTTTCCCAAAGGAATCACGTAACAATGAGCTTTATTTTAACTCCAATATATATAAAAATCCCGAACAAATTCGCATCTTTACACTGAATCAAGTAGATCTAAAACGTTTTGTGATTTTAAAACATTCATTATAACAAAATTTTTACCTTATAGATTTAAATTTATTGTACATATGGAGAACATTCTTTTTAACGATTTTAGCATTAATCTTTGTAATCTCACTCTCAAGTCTGTAATCAACCAATCACAGAACAGAAAAGGCGTCAACAGCCAATCAGAACCCAGGAAGTACTGATGTAGTACCATGTTATACGTTTAGGAAGATTTTTAAGAACACTGTAAATTGCAAAAACAAAAACAATAAAAAGTAATTTCAAATGGATATAATGAATAGGTCATTGAACTTCGTGTCGTATACTTTTGTCTAAAACCATACTTGTGACTGCGTGCGCTTATTCCATTTTGAAAATACGCGGTTTGTAGCTTGTTGACCCTGTTTAGAACAGGTTTTTCAGGCGCTTGCCAAGCCTGTTTGAAACCGGTTTGTTTTACACATCCTCGTTCTTCCTGTGCATATCCTGCATGTGTATATCATCAACATAGACGTCTCTGGCAGTTCTATAAACACTCTAATAATAATTGAACTTTCTGAATTCTACTAACATTCAAAAGAGCACAAGAGTATATCTTTTCAGCCTAAAACGGGAAAAGCATAAAACCATTCGGTGTAATGCACCGGATTGATTTGTTATAAAATTTGTCAGTCAGTCATCTGCTAAATTGAATACTTACTATTATCAATCAGAAATTGCCGTTTGGTGTGAATCAGCGGCCAGATTTGATCCCTGCTACACGTTTCTTATAAGAGAATTTTAAAAGAACGAAGAGGCTGAAATTGGCCAACTCAGGCTGATGCATGCTCGATAATTAGGAAAAAGTTTTAGATAGAAACTTGAACAAAGCTCGTATTTTAACTTAGCTATAAATTATAAACAACAAAAAGATTCACTCTAATCTGAGCCCTAAAAACTGTTCAACATACAATGAAGGTAGTTCGCCTCTAAATTCAGCGAATTATAGTGAACTCGCCCACGAACCGACTCGCCTGCGCCAACTCGCACACGCTTGAAATACACTCGATCAGCATGTTTCTCCATCTGTAATGCCTAACTTTTTTGGGGGTTTTAAAATTTTTAATACAAGCTACATCATGTAACTTTGTTTTTGTTTAGCGGACTAACTAACCCATGGCAACACTCGCCTTCGAGCACAATTGTCGACCAATCAGAACGCATGCATGTACCATCTGAATTATTATATAGATTTGAGTGATTTCTATATACGTGTGTGAATCGGCCTGTGGGCAACTTGTGAAGGCGTTCCTTTTCCAAATGCCTTGTTTTTATTTTGTTTTTTCTTCAACAAAAACGGCACATATAAAATAAGAATAATTTTAAGAACAATAAGCCTCGGAAAAATTTGCCGGTTCTCTTTTGGAAAAAGCGTGTTATGAAATGATCACTATAAGCTGATTTCAGGACCGAAAACTGAATTATTCTAAATTTTCTATTCGATTTCAGTATGATAGCAAACACTTTACGTAATGTCAGTCACGGCATTGGGAACAGAGAATCTATTTTAAAACTTTTTCTACCTCCATTAAATGAAACCGGCGCCACAAATAAAGTCTTACTTCCAAGTTGTCAAATCTAGAGTCGTAGAGACGTTGCTTTTGTCAATTAGGAGTCAATGAATTTGCATTCGTGCATTTTGTTGAAGATTGCTGTTTTGATAAGCCAAATTAAGGGTTTTTCGAAATTCCTTAAAATAACACTGGAGCTGATCTCCACTTGAACTGCTTTTTGTCTGAGCCATATCTAGGCGATAATGGCACATTCCAAGTTTGAGAGGAAAACTGAGGTATGTCGCTCTCACAATTCAGTAGTGGCTTATAGATCTTGATAAAGCGTTGGATTGTATCCGATAGATCAACTTGCACGCAAAGAAAACAGCAGAACTGTGCTACAGGAGAGAGTTCATTCATATAAGGTTAGTTTTGATACAATTCAGTGGTATCTATATACTGAACACACGGCGGCCTCTTTGAATGTGCAGCGTTCAGCGAAAAAGCTATGGTGTGGATAATGTTCGAACTATTTCTAATGTAAGGAACTGGCCATTAACTACAATGAAATGAGTTATTTCTAGTTTGCCGCCAATCTTTCATAAAAATATTGAACCTCCAGCAAATGAAAACCTATTCAAAACTTCGAAATACTTTTAACTAAATGTTTATCGTTAAGCCATTCAACAACTCTTCCTTTAAAAAGAAAAAGTTTGTTTTCATGAATACCTCTTCGAAATTTATATAAAACACCGAGACATTTTGTTGTTCAGTTGGTGCGTATATGCTTAAATGCACGGACTTTTAATTTTCTCTTTGCTATGATCAAATCCGAAAGCCTAAGCCTCAAGCATAAAGCTTGTCAAGCTTCCATGTATTAATGTTTATAAAGTAGGACGATAGCTTTCATAAGGAAAATCTAAAAATTTTATATCGAAAACAGAATGAGAAAGCGGAAATGTAACATGTCAATATTTTAGTAATCTGCATTCATTTCAAGGGAGAGTCGACTTATACTGTTATAAATAATTCTGATTTTACCCACAAAATTTGCCTCGGGGCTTCCATTACAATTAACATAATATAATGATGTACTTTCTCCTTTCACATTCACGTAGGACGAAAATTATCTTTTAAAATACGAATTTTGGCGAAATACCATGTTTTTCTTCTCATTTAAAATTGATATTTTCACTTGTAAAAACAACATTTGTTGATTGTGCCTCCACGGATGAAATGAAGTTTTTGAAACCAGATTTTTTATCATCTTTGAAATTAATATATTAAACAGGTCATTAAAAGCTTTTTGTCACTTGTGAAAGAACTTTTCCAGTTCCAAACTCGAAGATAAACTTTGAATGCCCGCATGTCCATGTAATATCTTTTAGCCCCGCTGGGCCATGTAATATTTTCTACTTAATACGTAGTTATCGATGAAATAACTTTTTCAGTTCTACCAAAAATTGCTATATTCACGTCTGCAAAAAAGACTTTATTTAAATTATTGTTTGTATTTCTTCAACTGAATGAACCAAAATGATTCTCAAAAACAATTTGCAATGATATATTGTAGAGACAACATTATGGCTTGGGTGACTGTATCGGAATTTCATCTTCTGGCGCCGAAAGTTTTTCGCTCGTTCGCTTCGCTCTCTCGTCATATAGGTCTATACAAAACCTACTATTCTGTCAACTGAGCAGGTGTTTTCAGTTAAAGAATAGTTACACTCATTCAAATGAGCAAGAGATCTTGTTATTGTATTAGTTTACGGTGCTAGGGAAACTTGCTCGTTCATTTTATATATACACATATTCTAATTCAAATGATAATCGAAAAAAACTAACTGCATGAACATCAACTTTATTTCTCAAACACTTGTAAATTGAGTATTGATGTTTGCGTCGGTAATGTGATTGTTAATTCTCACTCTACTCAGCTACTGGCGAGTTTTGTCAAGAGCGCATGCAAATACACACTTTTTTTATAAAAACCAGTAAATTTTGCCGAGGCTCATTTGTTCTAAATTTTTTGCCGACTTCAGCCTTACGTTGTTCTTAAATTGTTCTTATTTCTGTGAGCAGTTTTTATCCAAGAAAAAATAAAATAAAACCATGTATTGGAAAATGAAACGCCTTGCGCCACACATGTATTGCATTGCTGAATTTAGACTAGAGGCGAACTACCTTCCTTGTTGGTTGAGCAGTCTTTACAGTCAATCTTTTTGTGTTTATTTCATCGCTAAGTTTTAGTCAAAACCTTCCCTAGTTATCAAGCCTCAGCCTGAGCTTGTTGTTCTTAAAGTGTTCTTAAGTTATGGCAAATTTGAGCCTCGTTGTTCTTATAAAGTTGTTCTTATAAAAAAAGCCTGTAATGGAAGCTATACGCTATTTCCATGGCACGAGAAGACTTGATCGTATCCTTTAAGTAAGTAAGCAAAGTACAACGATAACAGAAACGCTGCATGACTGGAGACCTCTATATAAAAGTACACACGTTGTTCTTATAAAGTTGTTTTTATCAAATAATGCGTGTATCCTTTTGACAAACTGGCGAAATCTTCTCACAATTCATGCAAACATTTTTATTCCAAAACCTATCAGTTTAAACTAGGAACATCATCTTTTCTCAGAGCCTGCATGCCATTAGAAAATCCTTGGCGAGTGAAAAAAAGCTTGCTTAAACTGTTTGAAGTGAGCGATATTTTTCATTGAGTAAGCGGTTAAAACACCTGAAATACACACTTTTTTTATAAGAACAGCTTTACAAGAACAACGAGGTTCAACTTATTTACCAAAATTTAAGAACAATTTAAGAACAAGCTCAGGCTGAGACTTGATAACTAGGAAAGTTTTTGTGCAAGAAAATTGACTAAAACTTAGCGATACAGCATAAAACATAAGATTCACAGACTGCATAAAAGACTGCTCAACAAACAATGAAGGTAATTCGTCTCTAAATTCAGCCGTACAATATACATGTGTGGCGCAAGGCGTTTCATTTTCCAATATACCTTGTTCTATTTTGTTTTTTCTTCGTTAAAAACCGCTCACAGAAATAAGAACAAATTAAGAACAAATTGAGGCTGAAGTCGCCAAAGAATTAAGAACAACGAGCCTCGGAAAAATTTACTGGCTCTTATAAAAAAAAGCGTGTAACACTGCATGCACACAGATTCTCTGTTATATTCTTTTCTCACACTCTTTATACAATAGTAAACGACACATAGTTGTATTCGTAAATATAGAAACATGTAGTAAGAAACAACAGCAACCAACGACAAAGGCCATAAGGCATTCTCCTACCAGAAAGAACAAACACAATGTCTCTATATCCGAACATGGACGTTCTTGTTGAAGTTGTTTAAATACAAAATATTTTAAATCTTAAAAGACAAAGCACACAAACTGACAAAGTCAAAAGTAACTTTTAGTGTATTCTCCGATTTGGCCAGCGTTTTTCAGCGAGTAGGAGAGATTAATCGCTATTCTCAGATCAATTTTGCGCGAACGATGGCGAGCGATGCGGGTGCTCAAACGCCGGGCAAGGTCTGTCTGCTATTTATATTTCATTACAAATATCGACAATTTTGCTCAGTTTTTCTGCTAAAGTAGGTGGCAAATTCAAGTAGAGTAACCGGCGGCTCTTATTGAAAACACTGGTCAGGGCAGAATCTTGATAAATACTTTCTCAAGCAAAATGTATGACTAAACGTGCTGTAAATCTGTCCCATAGTACCTTCTTTAAACTTAAAGGACTTGCAAAATGGGGCAAATTTCCCAAATTTAGACTGGCAAGAACAAGCATGACATTTGAACAACAAAATTCAATAGCTAATCTGCTCAGTTTGCCTTTGTATTGACGTAGGAAGTTGGGTTTCTACGCGAAAAATCGAAATAAAATTAGAGGCCAATGGAAATTAAAGGGAGAAACGATCAGTCATTTATCATGTTGACAAATTATCAAACTTAGAGCGGGCCACCGGTATGTTCGTTATGGCTTTTTAAAAAAAATAAATTAAAAAAAACGTATGTAAAAACAAACAAAACAAAGAAACAGACACACTGCCAAGTACACAACACACAGAAATTTAAGAGCCAATCTCTGTAAATATCGAGAACTCGGCGCATGTCGTGAAAATTCGAAATTTTTTTTATTTTGCCCAAATAACCTCTATTGTGAGCTATTTTCGAAAAATACTTCGAAAGGTTCAACTGCGTTTTATT
>JAODFW021013404.1:0-10027 GCA_027575235.2 Palythoa mutuki | reverse complement strand
GTGTGGCTTATAATATTTATATCTGGCCAAGAATATGAATTGCTGCCACAGAGATCTACGTGATTCACATTCAAAGCGGGGTTGCTTGGGTAATAAATTGTCTTGTACATGTAGAATATTTGTACTGAATCTATCAATCTGGTGCATTTTCAGCGATTCTAAGGATGAAAATTTCAAACATTTTCCGTTGGCGTTTGCCCCCAGACCCTTCGGCGCTCGCATGACCAATTTAATATTCATACTGCCTCGGTTAAATTTTTTTCCTGGCTACAGGCCTGGGCTTGGTTACCTTTCAGGAACTGTGAAATGGTCTATTTAGTCTATTTTGTCTCGTGTGACAAATGACAAACTGTGAATCAGAATGTGGTTATAAATGCTTTATTTAACTATTAGAATAAAAGAAACTACAATCCTGGACTAAAAGACTTGGGACAGATCACCTTTTTCGTCCCGTTTTACACAAGCTTTCAAGTATTAACAAAATGTAAGGCTCCCACAGTATCTAAAGCAATTAATTCCCCCCCCCCCCCCTTCCTTTACAATGTTGAAATAACTTTTTGCCAATGGGTCTATGTATAATTTTCAAAAGTTTGCCATATGGAATTGGGGGAGGGAGGAGGGGTAGGTTTTGGACTATTTAAACCAAAGCTAATGAAGTTTCCCAAGCATTTTGTCCAGGATTGTAGCAAGTGTTTCTGAATGATTCGTGTACTAAAGAAATTTTTGCACTTTTTTAAAAGTTAAAACTGTTTGTTTTCATATTTTTTTTGAAAACTTAGGAAATATATGAACAAAATATATTTTGTATGCCGAATTTCCTACTCATTCCCCCCTCAAAAATAACAAAAAGCTGCAAGAGTTTCATTGCTATCATATGTATTGAGTGGTACCGACATCCCATGCTCTATGATGTGACTAACGAGTTCCAACGAAAAACGAAAAGTGATTGGTAAAACAAAGCCAGATGTAATAAATCGACTTGTCAAGAGTTTACAATGATCAAGCGGGGGCCAAAAATCCAAAGTTAAGTATTGAACTGTCATTCTGCGAAGATGATTCAAAGGCAGATTGTACTAGGTGTCAACATTACATGAAACTATCAGATACCGTCCGAGCTCCAAAAGCTTTTACTAAATAATATGAAATACGATGTAGCGCCGACACGGCATTGCACTTGAAATGTTACTTTTGAAAAAAGGTTGACAGATTAAACAACTAAATAAACACACACTATTAAAGGACTTTACAAACCCAAAACGTAGCCTTTCGAGGTTGATTTACATAGTAAACTCACCTTTCATCTACCCGCCATCTCCATAGAAACTTACTAGAGTTGAGTTTACAATGGTAAACTTAAAAAGGTTGGTCTTACTCGAAAAGCATTTTACGATAGCAAACTTCGGTTTGAATTTATGATTGTAAACTTTGCCTTGTGAGACCACAACCACTGATGACACTGATGTCTCAGGACTCAACGATGATGAAGTAGTTCTGCGGTGTTCATGCTCATCAAACAGTAATCTGAGGGGTTTGTAATATCGTTTGCGTAGAGCAGAAATCAATAATGATCTAAGTTTCTTTGGTACATTGAGCATTTCCTTATGAGACATACTGTTGCTTATTCGTCTCCAAAAGTTGGTGAAACTTGTTAGTGGATTATGTCTTCAGCCATACGTTTCATGTTTTAAATGGAGTATAGTTGTTGACAGTATTGAATGCTTTCACAAAATCAAGAGAGATAACAAGTATAATTTATAAACTGTTTAAACTCTGTGACCAGGAAGTCGTTCTTAACTGAAAAAAGAACAGGACCTCTCAAGCGAACAGAGATAGATAAACTGTGACATGTATATTGACTGTATTATTGGTCTCTATTGTTTATCTGTACTTGATAGGAAAAGAATATTGGATGCTGTGTAGACCTAGTACACAGTTGCATATCCTTCAGTTAAAAAAGTTAAAGATTATGTGTGGGGTTCGTATCAAGAGTAACTGTAATGGAAAAAATAAGGTATTAACAAGAAAAGTTAATGCAGATAAACGACGTTTCTTGCCATCATTTTCAAGTGAGTTAAATTTGCATACAGTAAAGACGAGCGACGACATTTGCAAGCCATGATGTCAGCCTTAGATCACTAAACTTTGCAGAGAATTTTACGGTCTTGAAGAAGTTTCAAGGAAAGATGGATTGTTTGATGTATGAAATGCTACTTATTAAGAAGAACAGTCCGAACCTTAATATCCAGTCCGATTCAATACCCACTAAAGTAATTATGTAAGTTTGCTTTTGTCAGAACAATTATTTAAGAACAATAGACTATTCCATTGTTTTTTCCTTCAATCTTACTGTATGCAAATTTTAACTTTACTGTATGCAAATTTAACTCACTTGATAATGATAGCAAGATGCCGTCGAAACGTCGTTTATCTGCATTAGTTTTTTTTTGTTAATATCATTTCTAAATTTAATCGTATATGAAAATTAAGGTGTTATACGTTTTTTCGATTTTAGGAGGAGAAAATTAAGAATCTCAGGCACCCCAACATTCTGCCACTTTTGGGATCATTCAGTAACATAAATATCAGGTATGTTTACTTTAAAGTCAGCAGCTTTCTCATGCTATTTTAGCAAAGGAATAAAAAAAGAATTAAAAAGAAATAGAAAAAATCTCAAAAACGACCACGATCTTAATACTAAGGATTTTGTGGCAAGTTGATAGTGACTGAGAAAGTGCTTATATTACACCTTCACTATATAACACTTCCATGAAGCTTCGCTGTATATTAGTGATGGAAAGCGAATTGCTGAAACATATTCAGTATTTAAATCATGGTCAGTTTTTTAGATTTACTGCCAGTCTGCTTATAACAAGTGAACGGGCATTTAAGTATTAGCTACAATATTCATGAAAATCAGTATAAGGAATATGCCACGTGTCACTTGTACTTTCCAGAGTGTGTATACGAAGAAAATAAAAGTGACAAGTGGTATTTTCTGCAATATCCCACGAGAAAGCGGAAATGATCGGAATTATTCTGAAACTTTTGTGAGAGTTGATAATTAATGAACTACTAATTAAGAATTAAGAATGAGTCCATGTTGAATTGAGAACATGGTTGTGCCTCCCAAGTAATGATGGGAAGGTCGAGTGGAATACTACCCGTTGCATATACCGCAGAATATGCAACGGCAATACTAGCTTGTGATTGACTGTATTTTTCAAGGCATGGGATAAATTACCAGCTCGGCTACGCGCGATTTGATTGGTTTAGAAATAGTAGATATAAGGCACTATTTACCTCCGAAATAATAGATAATAACAAAACAAAATGGCGGATGTAAGGTTCGGTTTTGCAGCCGTTGAAAACCAAGAAAACCATAAAATGGCAGAAAATGCTGTTCTTGTCATTTCTGACCCTTTTTTCTTTTCGTTTTTTGTCTCTTTATCCTTTTGTCTTCTCTACTTTTTATCTTTTTCATACATTTATTTTTTTTTTTCTCACACATTTTTATCCCTTTATTTCCTTTGTAATAGTTGTTTACACTACTATATAACCACCTCTCTACTTATCTCCCACACACTTTACTCCGACGAAGGACTATAGTCCGAAACGTCAGTCTCATTTCATTACTCACGGTGTCCAAGTTAAAAAATCATCAAACTGTAATTATAACACTGAATATTTACCTGTATCGCTTGGATAGGAGAATCGGAACAGTGGGGGGATGCATGTCTGTGATGACAAGGATAATGTGCGTAGCAATTCTGGCAACAAAACAAACATGTTTGCTAAACACATAATTATCTCAGGATTTCTATACACGTTTGTTATTCCTAGAAACTATGAAACTTTATAAATACAACCGGAGGGGATTTAAGAACTGAATAATCTAGTTAGAGCAATGTATGACGTGTATGACAGCTGTATTGGAAGAGAAATGGTTTTCACTTAAATTCCATGACTTCCCAATTTTTTTCGACATTACTCTTTCCCTGGCACGTTAGCCAAGATGAAGAAGGAAGTTACTTTGAGATTTTGTGAAATTGAACGACAATGTTTTAATCTTTATGTTATTTTTGTTTAATCCTGTCTAACTTGTACCAATTTTCCATGACTCTTCATGAGCCTCTCCTGGCCTGGAAAATGAAATTGTAAAATTCCAAGAGTTACCAGGTGAAAAGATAATTTTTTTTCTAATGACGTTTATTTTAAAAACTGGAAGTTGTAAGGAAGAGCTGTTTTAAATGTCTGTGAAAACTGATATCTTTTTAGAACCCAAAAAGTTTCGACACTTAATTCATTTACCAAATGTTTATAAGTTTTGAATTTAGTTCTTATATTACATCACCTAAGTAAGCTAAGCTAAATCCTTTTATGAGCCAAGTGGTCCATTGGAACCGGCGCTTATCTCCGATTTCTGTAGTGTTAAGCGGATGAGAGTCATTGACTCCCCCTGGACAGGACACTGATCCATTGGAGGTTAGCCCCCAGCAGAAGCTGGTACTCATTTTACCGACCTCGGGAGAATGGAAAGCTAAGTCAACTTTGGCGGAAAAGAAGGTCACACAAATGTTCAACACTCGGCTGAGCCGGGGATTGAACCTTGGACCTTGTGGTTAGAAGGCAGAGATCTTACCACTGCGCCAACCATGCCGCCACAAAGCCTTACTTATAAAAATATCACTCTTTGAACTTTGTATTGAACCCAGGATGAAGTTAATCAGGGTTTTGAGGAACGGGGCCCTGCTGTATATGTTCGCGTGGTAATAACAAGTAACTATTTTTGATTCTATTTTTCAAGTCGCTGTTTAAAGTGTTTGAGAAAGTCACTGCAACAGTGGATTATGAAACTTTTGGTCTTACCGAGGAAGAAATCAAACACCTCTTGGGAGAGATCAAGAAAAACACTAACATTGACTTTCACTTAGCAAGTTACGGAATTTTGTTGTCTGGAACATTTGAGCAAATCGCTGCTTCACGCCAGCATTTCCAAAAAGAACAAATCAAAAGGAATGGTCAAACTTCTCTTGGAAATAAGAAATACAACAATCCGGAATCGTTATCTGTTCAAAATATGCTTGAAAAAACAAAACCGCGAGATCCAGAGAAGGGAAGCTTTGGAGATGACGAAGAGAGCTATGAAACGACCGAGCATTTTATGAAAATGTTCCTAACTGCTTACCGAAAACAGCTAGAAAAGATAAAAAAGAAATACAATGTGGAGTTACACCAGTACTCTGACAAAGATGGTAAAAGGAAGGTCAAGATCAAGGCGTTGAAGGAGATTGAAAAGCCCGAGCTGAGTCAAGCCAGGGAGGAGTTTATAACTCTGTACCAAAAAGCAAAGGACAACTCACTTTTTATTCGATTTCGTGCCCGTGACACAAAGAAAAGAAACAAACTAAGGGAAGTTGTTCAAAGTGTTGTCAGAGAACTGCCTGTTGTTCTTGATAGAGCAGATGATAGGATTAGCTTCCAAATATACGGTGAAAAAAACATTGTGCAGAAAGCTTTGGAGGAGATTGGTCGCATGGTTGAAATTGAGACGGATCAGGATTCCAAGATCTATGGCGCAAGATTATCTAGAGGACAGTCGTCAACTCACTTCGAAGTGGAGGAACCTATGCAAGTGGATGATGACGATCTTTGCATCCATGAAACCCAGTATGGTACGTTAGGTGTAACAGGTCTCTTAGTCCTTAATTACAAGTTTTTTTTTCTCAGTGCTAATGATACACGTTGATAAAAAAGGTGTTATGTAGTTCCTGTTCCAGTTTATTTATTTCTTTAAAAATTTACGTTAATACTCTACCGGCAAAAAACCAATCTAGTCTAGGCGGGTAGTATGAGGACGCTATTAATAACAAAATAAATTTACAGTCAAAATAACAGCAACAGCTACAAATTACTTAAACGGACAGCTATACATGTGCGGATTAATAACGGATAACGTTTTGTTACGAAAAAAAGAGAGTAATACTATATTATATTAATAAGTTTCTCTGCGTCAACATAACTATCTTGATCTTTGAGTGTTTGAAATAGAATTTTTGCAATCTCTTTCTTAAAAATGATTTGGGAGATTCCTTAAATTTTCGGGAATACTATTCCAGATTTTGGCTCCGATTAGTAAATAAGCACTCCCCTCTCAACAGTAGCTGTAAACGAGTTTATCCTTGTGACTAAATTCGAATGCTTAATTTAATCGATCTTTCAGGTATTCGTTACATATTAAAGCCACCACCCGAGCTGTTTTATTTAAACACTCATGCTATAACAAACAATTTTATAACTGTTTCAGAAATGTGAGTGCTCAGACTACGTTAAAAGATATTCTTGAAACAAGCATACTGTATACAATATTCTGCGAAGTAACATAATATCAATAGAGGGGGAAATCTGGGTTCCTGATGGACTTTCGGGATCATTCTTAGAGTAAGAGTAATTGTCAATCGCAAAACGTTATTTCTTGGTCAGGTCCCGTGAAGATATCAGTCTTAAAGGGTGATATTACAGACCAGCGTGTGGATGCTATCGTTAACGCTGCGAATGAGGACCTTTCTCATGGAGGTGGAGTAGCTGGTGCCATTGTAAGGAAAGGAGGTTACAGTATTCAGGACGAGTCCTACCAACATGTCCGTCGTTATGGCCAAATAAAGGTAAGAACAACAAATGTCGATTGCTTTTCAAATCGTTTAAACGAAAGCATAACGTAAAAACAACATTTTTAATATAATGGATATCTCAATTTTAAAACAATGCTTTGTATACAAAACTCTTAATAACTGATGTTCCATATTTGGCAAACAAAAATATTATGATCTCGGAACACCAAGCACTTCGGAAATCCCTTTGGAACAGACTGAGAAGAGCTGACTCATCGCGGGTTCTGTTTTCGATAGTTTTTCTACTTGGGTTCAACAGTAACTGGTTTTCTTTTTCTATTTCTCTATATAAGGTTGGAAACGTAGCTGTCACTAAGCCTGGGCGGCTTCAATGTAAATATATCGTCCACGCTGTGGGACCCGAGTGGAACGTAGAGGGGAAACAGAGAAGTCAGAAGCTACTAAGAGAGGCGTGCATCAACAGCCTAATAGCTGCTGAAGCATTCGAATTGACTTCAATAGCTTTTCCTGCAATCAGCTCTGGAATTTTTGGCATGCCAAAAGAAATTTCAGCCCAAGTCATGTTTGCAGCTGTAGAAGAATATGTTAATGGTAAAACTTCTTCAATACCTGTTGTGAATGATATTCGTTTTGTGATTATCGATGAACCAACTGTAAGAGTTTTTAGAGAAGAATTCGAGTTTCGTTATTCAGACTTAAACGAAATCCCACAAGAGGAGGACAGGGCCAGAACAAAACAGAAAAAAGCCACAGACAAAAGAGAAAGAAGACGCAGCCTGGACCGCTACACTCCTGCAAGAAACACTATGAAATCTGAGCAGGAAAATTTTACAGACAAAATAGCACGAAACAAAGCTTTCACTCAAGAAAAAGTTTTTGAACAACCCTCAAGTGAGAAAAGCAAAGCACTAGGCAACAAACAGCTGTACAGTATGGCGGTTCAAGGAACGACACAATCTTCCGTGTCAGTAAACGATCAAACCTATGAAAGAGAAACACACGAAGGAAAAAGTCGGTCCGGTAAGTAGGAGTTTTAGCTTTTTTGTTGCTTGGGATTTTTTTGCGTTTTGGGGGAATTTTCAGGTTTTTTTTTCATATATGTTTTTGAAGTTTTTAAACTATAAATAAATGGATCTGACGCGCCTTGAAGATCTGGTAGTGTGGACGTGTTTAACAGTTCGCAAAAAGACTCATTTCTGAAAAGAAACGTGAATCAGTGTTACATTCGAAAGTGAAAAGTGACTCGGACTCGTAGTTTCGCTCTTTTGTTTATAATATCTCATCATTATAACTAGTAAGTAAAAATTGTACACACTCACCGACCACAAATTAATCTGTATATACTTAATTTTCAGCTGGTTTTTTAAAATAGACAAACGCGTCAAAAAAGCATAACACCGATATAAAGGAGGTGGTCGGTTGGGTTATATTTCACTTCGTTTTACAGGAAAAGATGTATAGTTTGCCGTTTTAAATAAGTTTGGTCAGATAAATGTTGAAAAAGGGACACATCTAATTTGTAGTTTTTATTTGGAGTTTAACTATAATTTAGAGGAGGTCATTGTTTAGCGTCAAAATGTTTTGGTTGCAATTTTAAATCCTTAATAATAACACCTTCTTCATAAAAGCAAGGTTTTAGTTACGTTTGGAAAATCTAAGGGGTTTGGCAGGAATCCGTATGAGAGCCGTAAATAAGTACAAAATGCACATTTATCTGAAAGTTATCCTAAGCAATATAAACTAATCCATATATTCAAAATAACAGAAGATAGAGGAGAGAAATGTGCCATTTGCTTGGACAACATCAGAAATCCGAAGACATTAAGTAAGTGCGGCCACACGTTCTGCAAGGATTGCATTGATAAAAGATTTGAGAAAAGAAAGAAAATGTGCCCTGTATGTAATAAATCATATGGCGTGACTGTTGGAAACCAACCTCCCGGTACAATGAAATGGTACGAGATTCGTTTCCCGGGCCTCCCTGGCTATGAGTGGTGCGGAAAGATTGTGATTGACTACTTCTTCCATGGCGGTATACAAGGACCCGAACACCCAAACCCTGGAAAACCCTATGACAGCACAACAAGACGTGCTTTCTTACCAGGTATGTTAAGAACTGAAGTAAAGTGAAAACATTTATATGAAGCCGAGAACACTGACAATGTTTTTAAATGGTAACGAACATTAGACGATTTTCGGGATTTATAGTTTTCTTGTTGAAGCAAGGAAAAACTTTTATTATTTGTAATTGTTGAAAATGAAGACTACTCCGACCATGTTTGGCAGCACAAGGCTCGCACTGCCAATGATGGTCATAAACCGCGATTTAAGTGCAAATGTCAACAATTTTCAATTAATATTTGGATACAGCTGAAACTACTTGTTTTGAACGGATGGGATAGTGTTTGACGAACAGTTAGATTTATTTCTGATACTGAACTTTCCGAGAAAGAAACATATTTCATAACATATTTCCATATTTCACATATGGAAGTTCTTCAGTAGTTGCGTCATACAAATTAATTTGCTTCTCGAGTTAAATGCTTGTTCACAACAAGTTTTGTCCTTCTCAATTTACAGCGTTCTTCTTTTCAAAGAAACAGTTAAAGTTTATAGTTATAACCTAATGACGGTAGAAAAGAGTTGATAAACAACAATTTGGAGTAAAGTCCTTCAGGGTAAAGATTTTCTCGTCACTGATACTTTAGATGTCTTTTTATGCTTTGCAGTTTTTGTTTTGAAAACACTGATCAACATGAACAATAGCAAAATATGATCATGACCTTGGACCTTTTACCAAGTGATTGTAGCTGGTTCACTTTTACACAATCTGATTTTAACATAATTACGATAACCAAATGATAAACTTTTTTTCAACGCTGACGATTGTGGTAGACCTACACTAAGCACGATATGAGAACTTACATACTTTTTACATAAGCCAACAATTTTTTATATAGCGACTGCGACTAAATCTAGCGACAGAAATTTTATTTAGCGGATTTTAAAACTTGGCTAGTGACAGCGACAAAAAATCTATAGCGATAGCAACTACATTTTAGCAACAGGGAATTTTCTTTAGCGCGTTTCGAAGCTCATTCTCCAGTGACTGCAACTGTAAATCTAGCGGCAACGATTACAGTTTGGCGAAAGGAAATTTCATTTAGCAAATTTTGAAATATCCGAACATGCAGTCACATCTGTTCTTTGATTTCAGTGCCTAGAAAAACGAAAAACGAAAAATGTAATGTTTCTGAATGCACGATAGTGTGTTCCATCTTACATACAAAGGCAAGCGTGCAGTTACTAGTGTATCACCCATAAATGTAATACCAACCGTAAATGTAATACCAATCAACCGTAAATGTAATACCAATCAACCGTAAATGTAATACCAA
>JAODFW021013315.1:0-10027 GCA_027575235.2 Palythoa mutuki | reverse complement strand
TTGAAAAATTGTGATAGCCAATCACAGCAGCGAAACGGCTTTTTCACACGTGCGAAAAGCGTTTCGTATATAATAAAATGCGGATTGTAGATTCTTAGACTTTAACTAAATAATCTTTTGTTTTGAACGACTTGCCCAAACTTGCCCGATTATTCTTTTGTTTTAATGGTTGGACATCACATGCGGGTTGCACAGGAATTCTTTGCTTTGATAATGGCTTTTGTTCTTAAATGGGACTTAAACTCTGCAAATCTGGCTGTCTTTCAATATCTTACTCGAAAGAGTCCAACGCGCTAGTCTCAGCTTTTTTATAGTTCAAAGTCTAAGATTATACAATCCGCATACGATCCGCATTTTGTTCATGAGTTTGGAATACAAAAGAAATAATTTATGGCGTATGACGTGTCCTACGATAATTTATTCCCTGCGCATTTTATTCATGAGTTTAGAATACAAAATAGGGAGTTTAAGAAACTACGACGGCAATGCCAACGACGACGGCTTAGAAAAAATATATTTCTAATTTGCTCTTTACTTCTTTCTTCGGGTCATTAGGATTTTGTTTTCGCCACCTTCAGCTTTGTGAACAGAAATAGAGCAAAAATTCCTCCTTGAAGATAAACAAATACAGAGAACATTTTTATTTTCACGTCCTCGTCGTCCCAAGAACTTCAAAATTGGTCTTTTCACGTTCTGTTTCTAGCGACAAAATTGTGCAGGTGCTCAGGCACTAATTGTGTTTGCTATTTTTTTGCCGTCGTCGTCAGCGTCGCCGTCCTCATATCTTAAACGCCCTAATAAATCATTTGTGACGTATGACGTCATCCTACGATAATGCATTCCCCCCGCACGTTAATGAGATTCAATTGCAAAAATACGGCCAATTCCAACCCTATATCACTACTCGCAGTGGTGAGATCTCTGCCTTCCGGCCGCAAGGTCCTGGGTTCAATCGCCGGTTCTGCCATTTGTGTTGCCTTTTTTCCGCCGAAGGTGACTCAGCTTTTCATCCCAACAAGGTCGGTAAAATGAGTACCAGCTTCTGCTGGGGGTTAACCTGTGATGGATTAGTGTCCCGTCCAGGGGAAGTCAACGAGTCTCGTCCACTTAATAAAACAGAAACCGGATAAGCATCGGCTCCAGTGATCCAGTTAGGTTCGTAAACACGCGTCCTAAAAATCCAGACCAAGGGAACACAGCAATGTCGTGATTTACCTCGATGCAGGGCATATTGAGCTCGGGAGCACTTCGATGTTTTTATTGCCCAGTCCCTATGTTTTCCTATGCTGTTTTGTAAGTATTTCAGTTAAATCATAGTCTTTTTATCTTATGATCTACTGTCAGGTTTGTAAAGCATTGTTACTGCACAGAGTTCAGCTGTTATATATACTACTTTAAGTTCTAATTAAAGAAAATGAAATAGCATCTATTACATAAATTTACGTGTTTCTCTTTACTTCTTGTAAGACCACTTTTACCATTTTACAGAGCCAGACTTTTGAGCTTCTGCCATACTTCACTAAACTTCCGGCTGAGATGATGTCCAAACTAAGGTATGGGTCTTTCTTGTGTTCACTTCAAAGCCCGTTCTGCGTCGCAGTTTTTGTGCCATTAGTTATGGTAATAACATGATTTGTAGTGATATTTGACATAAATATCACGTGTAACATTTTAAAAATATTATACGTAAATTTCACGAGCCGTTATGCGAGCGATATTAAGGGCAATTTTGAAATATTTTTATTAGTATTAATATTACTTATTAGGAAAACCTACATGCTTAATTTCTGCAAAACAAGCTTTCTCTGAAAATATGAGATTGATATGCTGGGTATTTTTTCCGTGATGTGGTTTTAAAAGTTGGAAATTTTATAAAGAATATATGGGCTCATTATTGTTCTTGCCTCCAGCTGTTTGGAGGTGTTTTGAGCAGCGATTTCTTCTTTGAACTTACACATATAAAGCCGAAAGTATAAGTATTCTCAAGTTTTATAGTCAGTCGTTGTTTATCTTGTTCTTTCTCCGCATTAAGTTGTATTCTAATGAAGCACAATGTAAACAATTACGTCACCAGAAAGTCGCCTATAGCAAAACGTTTGTTTTAATTTGAAAAATAATAATTTTGTTTATCTTTATAAATAGAACTCAGCTAGACGGCGTCGTTGCAGACCACTTCCCACTTAGCTCAAATGAGTTTATGAAAGGGACACCCAAGTACAATGAATACATTGGAGCGTTGGACAAGGTACTGTAATAATAATAATAACAGCAACAACAACAATAATAATAAAAATGATAATAATAATAATAATAATGATAATGATAATAATGATAATAATAATGATAATATAATATAAACGTTCAAGGAGCATTATACAAGCTCTATGCTCTTACATAAGCTAAAAATATGAAGCTGATATCAAAGCTAACAAAAACAGAAAAAAGCTAGCAGAAAAGATAGGTTTAAAGTGCTGATTTAAAAGATGAAATAAAATTAGCAGATCTAACAAGATTGGGAAGGGAATTCCAACTATTTTGGAGCACAGGTGGAAAACGCTTTGTCACAATAGCTGGCAGTTTGGGATCTCGGAAATCGTAACAGGTACTCTGAGGAAGAGTGAATTGTACTGGCAGGAATAAATGGCTATAGTAACTTGCAGATGTTGTCAGGAGCAATGCCGTGAAGGGCCTTGTTGAGACAACAAGAATGTTTAGTATCATCCAGTCAAGTTAGATGCACATTAGGAAGTTAATGAATTAATACATGCATCTGTGTATATCCACCTCAACATACATTCGTGCATGCCAACATATTAGGTGGAAAATTTCAAGGAAATTAAAATTTGCTTCGCGCATAGTAAGTACTGGCAAAAACAACAAACATGAGCAAATTTCATCACTGTTTAACAATATGGGATGTGTATCATATACAAGGATCTGACGTGCTCTCCATTGGTTCGGTATTCTGTTCTATTTTTATTGTATTGTATTCTTTTCTGTTCTACTTTATTTTGTTTTATTCTGTTCTAATTTATTCTATTCAGCTCTACTCTACTCTATTCTGTTTAATTCTATTCTATTCAGTTCTTTTCTGTTCTATTTTATTCTGTTCTACTCTATTCTGTTCTATATATTACTAGATTTATTTAGAAACTGCATGTAATTATATTTGCAGATGCTCGGTGCCTTTGTTTCATCTGGAAGCATTGATCTTCTCAAGCTACTAATCAGTGTTGTGTGTCGTGAGGCAGACCATATTCATGATGAAGTAATACAGAAGTCTCTCGTCACTTTTATTAGAAGGTATAACATTCAAATAAAAGTTCTTTTGATCCTTTTAGCTGGAAGAAAATGTAAATGTAATTGCAATTGCAAACACAATTGAAGGTGCAGATACAAATGCCAATGCAAGTATCAATGTAAATGCAAGTAGAGATTTAAATACAAATCCAACTGTAAAGGTAAAGCAAATGTAAGTGCAAATTCAAATGCAAGTACCTATGTAAATGCAAGTGCAAATGCAGACACAAATGCAAGTGCATTTGCGTTTACATATACAAACGCAAGTGCTAATGGAAATGGAAATGCAAGTGCGAGTGCAAGTGTAAGTGCAAATGCAAGTACCAGTGTAAATGTAAATGCATTTCATTATTTTAGGTTCAGCTCCACTCCAGAGAAAGTGGCAGGTGCCTTGGATGTCTGCTTTGCTGTTTTTCTAGGAGAGAAGGAACACAAAAATGAGACTCGCCGGGCTGTGGTCGAAAAGTTCATTCTCATTTTCTTGATGAACACCACGAGTTACATACTCAAGCAGTTTTTCTGCGCACACATCAAAGAAATTATGGAAATTCTTGCAAACAAACTTGTGAAGGTTAGGATTAGATAGGGTATTAATCTTTCCATCTTGAAATTTTACAGTTGGAATGATATCCTATAAATCTAGATGTAAATGTAAACGTAATGCAAGTGTAGATGTAATTTCAAAGTAACTTAGGAAAATAATTGTTAATCACGAAATAACAGCTTGAACCAGTCTCCATAAGGTGTAAAACAAGAACTTGGATTGAAATATTAACTCTTGGTAAGTGTTATTTCGCTTTTCAACAACTGGGCCACAAATTGCACATTTTCTTTCCAGTCTAAGACAATGTCATTTTCATTGACTTATTTTCATTTGAGTTTTATTATGTTTGATTATCAGAGATAGAAAGGTAAGAAGGTAAGCACTGTTTTTTTTTAAAAAAACACTAAAACAGGCCTATTTTTGGTATATATCCCTAAAAATCATAATTGTTTACCTAATTATTGTCACAAGCAGGCGTGAATGTCCAGTATGTTTTCATAAATACGTGTTGTTAAAGTGATCGTGTTAAACTGTTAAAATTTTGGCTCTTACGTATTTGTTTAAAGACATCAGATCAGCAGTATGAAGCCCAATTGACTTCTAAGTTGTGCTCTTTTGAAATGGTGGAGGTATTGTATAGTCGTTTGAGCAAAGGTGACCTTAACACACCCGAGTCAGCGGTCAACAAGGCTTACTGTGCAGATGTGAAAACAGGAAAAGAGCTGACAATGGCAATTACAGGGTAAGTAAATCCAGGAAGGAAAATATATTGGAAATGTCATATTTTGGTGTGCTCGCTGTGAAAGGGATATTCCCTACAGATTCAATCTGCGGATTCGAATAATGTTAGTTTCGCGCCAGTGATATCAAGTCCTTTGTTAGAAACAGTGGAAAATCGCTAGTCAGTTTCCAATAATGCTTAATCACAAAGCAATATGGTAGAAAGAACTGATAGACTGCTTTTCAAGGTCTCTCTTTACCTTTGTAGAGTGGGAATATGATTGTTTGGACTAACAGTGCTGGTAATCTTGTTATTAATTTGAATAACACTTATAATACAGTTTCAATTTCTATGAATATTTTACTTATGTTAAGCTTAGTGATAAGCAGATGAGAGTCATTAGGGACCCTAAGAAACTACGACGGCAACGCCAACGACGACGGCTCAAAAAATATATTTCTGATTTGCTTTATACTTTTTTCTGCCGGTTACTAAGGTTTTGTTTTCTTAGCCTTAAGCTTCGTGAACAGAAAAAGAGTAAAAGTTCCTCTATGAAGATAAACAAATGCTGCGAACATTTTTGTTGTCTCGTCCTCGTCGTCCCTAGAACTGCAAAAAAGGTCTTTTCACGTTCTGTTTCTAACAACAACTGCGTGCAGGTGCTCAGCTCAGCTCGATGCATTCCAACGTGCAGTTATTGTTTTTCTATTGTTCTTTGCTGTCGTTGTCGGCGTTGCTGTCCTCATTGCTTAAGGTCTCTATTGACTCCCCCTGAACGGGACACTAATCCATCACATGTTAGCCCCCAGCAGAAGCTGGTACTCATTTTACCGACCGCGTGAGAATGGAAAGTCGAGTCAACTTTGACGGAAAAGAAGGTTATACAAATGCTCAACATTTGGTTGAGCCGGGGGTTGAACCCAGGACCTTGTGGCTAGAAAGAAGAGAGCTTACAAGTGCGCCAACACTTTAATTATTTACTAACATAAAATAAGATAATAAAAGATTCGGAAATAAACAGCTCTTTGAATAGATTTGTTTTAAAAGGACCACGATTCTCCCAACAGGCTAGCTCATACTACTAAGAAAGAAAACATGTGTGGTGAGAGTGTTGCTCTCGAACTGCGCCGTCAATTACACTGTGCAGCGTACAACGCGTTAGTGGCCCTTATATCATGCACCCAATCAGAACTCAAGTTTTACAATGGGTTTCTATTTACCGAAAACCCAGTGAAGGTAAAGTTTTAAATTCAGAATTTATATACTAGTAATGAAAGGATTTAAAATGAAATTTTGTAGACCATTTTTTTGTCACATCGTTACTACTACTATTACTATTACTACCACTACTACTACTCCTACTATACCACTACCACTGCCACTACTACTGCTACTACTATTTATTACGAATATCTTTTGCTCAAACTCTGAACCCGCAATATTCTATCTGATAAACTATATCAACAAATGTTTTGCAAAACGAAAATCGTTACCCCTGAGCTAAGTTAAGCTGTTAAATACAAATGTACATTTATGTCACAACCAATATTTTAAATCAATTTTGTTTTACAATTTTATTGTTACTGTTAATATTAAGAGAAAATTGTAAACTTTAAAAAATGCCGTGCTTTGGCAATATGTAAATATCTTACGTCATGCCAATAAAGCCAAATTGTTACTGTTGTTACTTACTACTACTACTACCATTACTACTACTGCTACTACTTCTACTACTACTACTATTACTACTACTACTGCTATTGCTACTACTATTGCTACTACTACTATTACTACTACTGCTACTACTACTACTATTACTACTACTACTACTACTACTATTACTACTACTACTGCTACTACTACTACTGCTACTACTACTACTGTTACTAGTATTGCTACTACTATTGCTATTGCTATTATTATTATTATTATTATTATTATTATTATTATTATTATTATTATTATTATTATCATCGTTATTCTTATCATTATTATGAATTTTATTATCTTGGTCATTGTTTTTTATATTATTATTATTGTTGATATCGCTAACCAAAGGGTTAACAAAAAAAGAACAGTGTTGCAATAACTTTCATGTATTTTCGTAAGCTACGGAGGTGCAAAACACTCCACTGTATGTTTAACTTAGTATTTTATGTCCTTTGAAGGTTTATTTGGAAAGAACTGGGGAAAACTCGTTGATGGGGCAAGTTGTTGATGCAATACCGGGAGACCAAGTGTCACGCCTAGCAAAGCTCTGCTCCAAGGTGTCAACAGTTTGTACTATGCTGCTGACCCAGAATGAATGCGCACCGCTGGCTCAGTCTCTGGACGAACTCACAGGTTGGTTTTAAAGTTGGTATCTCTAGTGTTAAACGGATGAGAGTCATTGACTCCTCCTGGACAGGACACTAATCCGTCGCAGGTTAGTCCCCAGCAGAAGCTGGTACTCATTTTACCGACCTTGGGATGATGGAAAACTGAGTCAACTTTGGCTTAAAAGAAGGTCTCACAAATGTTCAATACTCGGCTGAGTCGGGGTTTGAACCTGGGACCTTGTGATTAGAAGGCAGAGATCTTACCACTGCGCCAACATTGCCGCCGGGCAAGCGAGACTAATAAATCGTTTATTATATGAGTCAGGGCTCGTACGGTAATAAAAAAACCCCTAAAAAGTCCAAAATTTTCAAGAATCAAATTTGAAAAAAGTTGTGAAAATCTTAAAAATTAAAAGACAGGCTGCATGCGCAAATGTGCACTTGTTTTTATCTGAAGTTTTGAATGAAAATAAAGGCCGAAATGCGCTCTAACTTTGAAATGCATTAAGTTACCACGGACAGAAACTGTAGCGATGTACTTGATTTTTTTATATTCGAAAGCCCTAAAATTTACAATGAAAAGTACTAAAAAAGTCCTGAAATTTAAATGAAATAATCTACGAACATTGATGGCTATTTTTGGGGCTGTTAATATTAGGATACATGGTTCCCACTACTCCTGGAATTCCTGGAAAACTCCTGGAATTTTGAAATTTTCTTCCAGGGCCCTTGAAAACTCCAGGAAAAACAGATAATTTCCCTGCACTCCTGGAAATAAATGGAAAAATTTTCAACAGTTTTATAAACAAACCAGTACCTGCAGAAGCATCTGATGCATAATTTTACCTTTTGCATTTTGTCAGTGTAGACTTAATTTCAAGATTTTTTTTCTGGGGATTGTGGTGATTTTGGTCCAGTTTTGCTTTAACTGGAAAGCTGAATAACCGTACAGTTGTTTTGGTGGTGTGGTTGGGACCTGGAAAGATACATTTTCTAGCCTGGAAAACTCCTGGAATTTTGTTATCGTTAGTCAGTGAGAATCATGTGCGATCAACCAATTTTGGTTGGTTGGGTTGGTTGGTTTTTTCTTGTATTTTATTGGAAAAAAACTGCATTTGGTTGGTCCAGTTGAACAACCATTTTGACCACCTTAGATGAAGGTTGAAATGGTTGAAATCGATGGGCAGCGACTGCTGACTTTATGGGCTGCTGTTCTCACTCCTTGCGATATTCCTGTTATTTTGCTTTGTCTCTTCCAATCTCAAAAGAGACTGGTGATAACTATACCCAGGGTCAACCACGTAGTCAACCAAAATTAGTTGGAAAAGTGTTCTGTTGGGAATTTCAACTAAATCAACCAAAACTGTTTTTAGGTTGAAATGGTTGATTCTAATAGAACACAACCAAATTCTTTCCTTGGTAAAGAAATCTGCTTGAATTTTGGGTTAATCCAGGATTGAAGTCACTCTGGCTGTGAAAGGGTTGTTTTATAATGCATTGTAATGTGGCTAAATTAGGTCAGTGATTCATTCTTATAAGAGATGCCCTGACAATGTTGTGATCTATCATCATGGCTAAATTAGGTCAGTGATTCATTATTAGAGACAACCTAATAATGTTGTGATGTAGTATCATGGCTAAATTAGTTTTGTGTTTTATTCTGAGATGCCCTTAAACACTGTCATGATGTGATGTGATGAAAAAATATTGGTAATGATACATCTGAGATCTTGTTTACCACGCAGTAAGAAAACGAAGCCGATTTTAATAATAAGGACTTTCAAATTCACAAGTTCTGTATGTTAGTAGAGATGGCAGTGTGGTTGGTGCAGTGGTAAGATCTCTGCCTTCTAAACACAAGGTCTCGGTTCAAACCCCAGCTCAGCTGAGTATTGAACATTTTGTGTGATGTTCTTTTCTGCCAAAGTTGACCTAGCTTTGCATCTTTCTAAGGTCGGTAAAATGAGTACCAGCTTCTGCTGGGGGGCTAAACTGCAATGGACTAGTGTCCCGTCCAGGGGAAGTGGATGACTCTCATCCACTTAACACTACAGAAATTGGAGATATGCACTGGCTCTGATTGGCCACTTTGGCTCGTAAAAGGATTTAGCAATCCAGTACTAAATCAAGTTCTTGTTCTTATTTGTATCCACAGGCACCATGAAGACATGGAAATTAGTGTCAATATTTGTAGCAGTGCCTGCCTTGGCTGTATGTTCTTACAATGCATACTCGCAGGAGATAGAACACCATGAAGCTCACCCAGAGCCACCAGAATTTGTGGCGTACAGCCACCTCAGGATTAGAAGCAAGGTATGGTGGAGTTTCTGTGCTTGTGTTTCTATATGATGATCCAGATCTGGATTAATGATTCAAGATCATTCGGATTGTGGTGCATCAAAGGATTTGACAAGGCCTTCCCCAGAGTGAATTGATCAGTTTCTTTCATGCGTCAGTATCCGAGTGATTTTAAATCTTTGGTCCAGATCTGGATCATCCCCGAGGAACACACCCTAAAAGTGTCCAAAACTTAATCTCAAATAATTTATGCAAGCTTTTTTTCACTCACCAAGGATTTTCAAATGGCAAGCCTGTAAATCAATAGCAGATTGATTACAGAAGTCAGTTTTGTTGTGATCATATTTATTGGTGCTTAACCCTTTCAGCACCAGGCAATTTATCAACATCTAACTTCTCCTTACATAGCTTAAACAACATAATTTAACTGTCTGGTAATAAGAGCATAATAAGGAATTAATCAAGCACATGTAGAATAAACTTTGCAAGTTGAAAAGATAAAGTCTCCCATACTACTTATATAGAGACTATAGAGTTCAGTTGGGAGGATTTGCCAACACATCATTTGTCATGTTTGGGGCTTAAAGTGTTAAAGAAATAATTGTAAAAGCTTAGTAATATTCTCAAACTCATGAGAATATTAATGTTATGTAAATTAGAAAAGCCCTGTCTTTTTTTAGCCATCCACAACACTGTATGTGCACAATTTTTGGTAATTCATTTTGTAGTTAACAACTATTCCAGGAGTGCGCGTTGGATATGAGATGGTAAATAGGCAACGAGATGCGAAGTGCCGAGTTTGCTATAAATAATCTCATATCCAATAAGCGCAAATGGAATAATTGT
>JAODFW021013222.1:0-10027 GCA_027575235.2 Palythoa mutuki | reverse complement strand
TCTCTCAGCTTTCAACTTTTGTCGATAAGAGTAGGGTTATGGCCTCCTTTCGCCGCACCGTCTGTGAACAGGGTCGTCAAGCTGTTGGTCTAGTCTCCTAATCTCTCAGCTTTCAACTTTTGTCGATAAGAGTAGGGTTATGGCCTCCTTTCGCCGCACCGTCTGTGAACAGGGTCGTTAAGCTGTTGGTCTAGCCTCCTAATCTCTCAGCTTTCAACTCTTGTCGATAAGAGTAGGGTTATGGCCTCCTTTCGCCGCACCGTCTGTGAGTAGGGTCGTTAAGCTGTTGGTCTAGTCTAGTAATCTCTCAGCTTTCAATTCTTGTCGATAAGAGTAGGGTTATGGCCTGGTGTTGTTGTCTGTCCTTGGTCACAGGGGGCATTTGTCCTTAAATATTTTACACTGCATGATGCAGTCCTGTCCTAACATCCCTCAGCTATATTATCATACCCAAAGAATTTAGCCAGTGGCTGCAATTGGGGTTAGAAAGACAATCAACGGAACTTTACGTTAATAGAAATAAACATTTCAAGTGACCAACATGGTCGGCAGAAGCAAAAAATTATGAGGGAGGAGGGGGGGACACAGTGTCTTCAAAACTCTGAGCTTGGGCTGAGCTAAAAATGAAACACTGGTGGAGTTTTCAAGATCGGACTGCCTCAATGTTTTCCCAATACAGTCCTCTAGGGAAATAAGGTTCTTTGTTTCATATACGGTAGTGAAAAAGACATGAAAGAATATTCATCTTAAACAAAGAACCGTATTTCCCAAGAGGACTGTATTGGGAAAGCATTGCGGCAGTCAGAGGAGGTCTATTTTTCAAGGAGAATGTCAAACAAATTACATTGAAATTGGTTATTTAGAGTTACGAGTCACAAGGAAACTTACCGAACACTCAAAGCATATTCTCCTCTTCGATTTTGGCTTTCTCTTACTAGAAAAGTTCCATCAGCTTTGCTAACGAGTTCTGTTTCAGCCGCTGTCCTTTCAAGCGTCCCTGCAAACCTACAACAACAAAATATGGTAAACAGGGTTCATGCTCCTCCACAATTTGAAAATCCGGGGTTTTACTGGGCTTTTTTCCCGATTTTTTCTAAACTTTTCCAGGACTTTTTGAACTAGCACAACTACTTTTATAACAAGCTCACGAAACCATTTTCAACTTTTATTGTATGAGTCAACAGAAACTTAATCTTCAACTACGAAAGATTAATAATAAAAGATTATCATTGCGAAGTTGTTTTGTTGTAAAATGTAGTTTTAGGTTTTGTAGGTCCTAGATAGAAAGTGCAGAACTTTGTCAGGGATTTCCAAAGATATAAATGGCCACGAAAAAAATTCCAGGATTTCCCAGGATTTCCGGGGCCCACACGAACTCTGGTTAATCCAAGTCAAAAAATCAATTTTATTCTGGCTTCAACTTTCATTCTTGCAAGGTAAAAAAGCACCAGCCCATGGATTAGTAAACAGATGGGGGATGGATGGATGTCCAGTAAGAGGTAATTTTGGTTTTTCCAGACTTTTTTCAGTTTTCCGGACTGTGTATGAATCCTGTGACCTTCTTATCATGCACCAGCTACGGGACGTTTTCAACCTTTTCTCCAAACTGCGCCAGTAAAGTATTCGCATATTATCTATACCTCAACAGGCCATTTTTGAATTACGCTCCACTGCCGACAAACAAAAAACACCAAGTCAAGGCCAAGTGCTCAACATTATAGCAAATGTATGAAAAGTGGAGCGTGACTCAGAAATGGTCTGTTATAAACCATTACGTACCATGCATGACGACTGAGTTGCTCACTCAAGTTTGCAGGGGCTGGCGATGGTTGAAAGTGACGAGGTCTAGAATAAGAAAATCAAAAAGCAAAGTCAAATCATGACGAAGAGCAACGTGTAGCCCAATTGCAAGTTAGGAAATAAATTTTGTGATTTTGAATTACCGTAGTTAGTAAGATGATCCGATCATTTCACTAAATATATCGCAGAAACTTGATAGTTTTTTTTAAGTTGTACGCACATGGCTCTCTGTGACATTACCCTCTGTGTTCTTCTTTCTCACTTGTGCTTGCTCTTGTCTCCCGAGACAAGAATCAATCAATCAATCGATCGATCGATCAATCAATCATTTATCTATTTAAGAATCATCAGTGTTGCAATTTTTTAAACATTTTTTTATAGACGTTTACATTTAGAAATTTGTAATTATATGATTTTATTTTGTCTATTATTAAAATTTGATGGATATTGATAATAAGGCAGTTCACATAGAAACCACAAGGCTTTTGATAATTAAACTATCTATGTCGATAGCACATCAATGAGGTTAGTGGTTAGTGGTCTAACTTGCAACCCTATAGTCATAAACTCAGACCGCAGCAGACCACCATGTTGTGTTGTTGAACAAGACACCTTATCTACTTTATTTAAGTTGTCTTAGTACTGGGCAAATGATTAGAAGCTACATAACTATAACTCCGGGTTAACCCAAGATACAAAGAGTTTCTTGACCATGGAAAAGACTTATGGTGCTTACACCACCCAACTCTGTCTCAATGAGGTTGGAGACAGGCATACCAAATAACAGTTTATTCTGGGATAGAAATAGTAACGGCCCAGAAGCCAGAGGCTACCAGTTTTCTTACCAGGCTACTAAGTTGACAGGGCTGGATCTAGACTAGTGCAACTAGTTTCCAGAAACTAGCCAGAAACTTAATTCTCACATGTATTGGCAGCCAATGCCAATCTTTGAGGTAAGGTGAGATCTGGCAGAACGTCGGAACTTTGCAGGTTAGGGGTGCAGCATAGTCTTGTATTAGCTGAAAGCGTTGCACTGAAGATTTGTTACAACAGAAAAGTGAATTGCAGTAAAGAAGACGGGATGAGACTAATGTGTGAACAAGCAGGGCAACAGGTAGCAAACACCTGCCCTTTGCAATTAGTTAAAAATATGATGTCAACAGTTAGGAAGCTCTCGGATATTTTTGATAACTCACCCAAGTGGGAACATCGCCTTTCTGGTAAGGTTCCAGAACTCCTCTCTAATGCAAATCACAGAACTCTAATTAATGTATGCAACAGAAGATGGATTGAGCGCATAGACGGCCTTGACAGAAGAGCTGAATTTTTGCTTCCTGTGTGTCAAACTCAAGAGGATATCAGGATTAAAATAAATGATTGCGATGCGGCTGGTAAAGGCAAATGGCACAGCCAGAGTGAGGATGACGCAGAGATTTTGTTAAATGCAATAAATTTTCAGTTTATTGTGACACTTGTTATCGTTAAGTATATTATGGCTTTGACAAGACCTGCTACTGTCAAGCTTTACGTAAGGAAGTTGACCTCTTCAGCGCTGAGTGGGAAATCTCCTCTCTGAGACATACACGCTAACATAACGGCAAAATGCAGGCTAATACCGACCATCATCACCAAACCTTGCATCAGGAAGCTGTTAGCCTTGCTGCTGTTGATACTGAGCCATCACAACCAAAGATTGTTCAGCGTGAGATCAACTGTTCCGAGAGCCCTCCATCAACCCCTCTCAACTACTACCGCATTAACCTGACTCGGATGTTTTTGGACACTCCTTATCTCAGCTGCAATCAAGATCTCCTCCACAAGCTTACACTTGCTCTAAAGGATTCTCTATCGTGTCAGTAATTATGTTAAGAAAACTAGCAACCTGGAAAACTGACGCACGACCCTTTACTGACGTCTACACACAAGATCTCCCAAACCCTGCTAGACTGCCGGCTGAGCTGTTTGGGAAAGGCTCTGGACAGAGAGAAGGTATGCCTGATAAGATTGCCACAGCCCTAAAGATTGTTCATCACGAGTCTTTCCTAAATGTTTTCACTATACTTCAGATTTTAGCAACAATTTCTGTGACATCTCGTTCTTGTGGAAGATCTATTTCATGTCTGCAGTATCTGAAACATTATTTAAGAAGCACAATGCAAGTAGAACGACTGAACGGACTGGCTCTTGTGCATACACACAAAGATATTCCGCTAGACATATCAACGAGTTTGCTTCAAGGAATTCCTGAAGAATGAGAATGGATAATATCCTACCTGATGCAGACCAAAAATGTATTATAATTAATTTTATGAAAACTCTATTTTAGCTTGATTTTCATACATAGTGTTAAGGCAGTTGAACAAGGGTAATACTTAGTTTTAAAAGTATTGATTTTACGCAAAAAACCTTCATTTGTGAAGCAAGAAGAAAAATTTAATGATACATTGAAAATGCAAGTAAACATTTTTGACTTTAGGGAATTAGTTTGAAAGTCTTTTTTCTTACTAAAAACCCTTTTAAGTCTGCAACTTTCCTCGCCAAAATGCATCCGATACACATTTTAGAGAACCTGCATTTCACAAATTTCGTTGGGAAGTGTACCCCTGGACCCCCCTAGAGAGCTCGGAGCCTTCGACACAAAATATCGGCTAGATCCAGCCCTGTTTTAGTCATCATGGAATCCAAAGCACTGTTCAAATTTATGGAATTAGATAAAATGTTTCATGTTGATAGAACCATAAAACTTTTTATTCTTTCTGAAACTTGTAGTTATAAGTGTAGAGTGAAGTCTTTGCTTGCGATGCCACAGTTTTTTCACCAACAGGACATTTTATACTGTTTAACAAGACGTCCCTGTCAATGCAGTGTCATGGCGTTGTCGCCCTTGAGAACTTTGCTTAACTACTTTAAAGCCACTGGCCATGTTGATTTGGTCTACTACATATACACTTTTGAATTGGCTCCTAAGATATTATTCTTGGACTCTGTCAAGCTCCCTGACTGTTCTTCATATTTCGGCCTCTGTTAACCCACAATTACACTGGCTTTTGAACAACTGGGGAATGAAATATTATCATTCACCTAACCCTTTTCTGGTAAGTTTTCAAATGTCCAAACTTGCAAAAATTACCAACTTCCGAATTTCGTGATACAACATTTTCTACATTTCACGACAAACAAAATGAATGGTCACTTTATAATATTTCATTCAACGGTTCAGAAGTTGATTCATTCTTGTTTTATCTGAAACTGAGTTTAGCAGGATAACACTTTTCATCCAGTTGGCCTTAGGAGAGAATTATGTTTTGAGTTACGTTACCAAATCAGGGCTTACCACTAGTCTCTCTCTCTCTCTCTTTAACTTTGAAGGAAATATACTTACTCTTCTCGAATTTGATTATCTTCGTATCCCTGACCCCGCCGCGTTCTCCGTATCTGTAAACACAGTTTAAACAACTTGACAGGGTTTCTGTGGCTCAAGTCTAAACAAATTTATGGCCTTTTCAAGTCTTTCCAAGACTTTCAAAATTCACAAAATTTAAGACCCGTTTTCCACAAAAGCCCCAAGTTTCGTTAGCTTCTTATTAGATGTTGACCACAAATTACTTTATAAGCAGTTGTTTAGAAAAACTTGTAACTAAGAACGAAAAACAAATGAAACTGACTAGATTTTTGTTTTCACGAATGCAAATTATGCTGTCTATCTATTTAAAACTCAAGCACTTGTATTTATTTATCACTTGATAATGGAGTTGAGATGACTTCGAAACGTCGTGAAAATAAAAATCTAGTCAGTTTCATTTGTTTTTCGTTCTGACCACAAATTCCTTAAAAATGATGCCAGTGTAATTATGCTAATACAAAATAGACACAACAGACATTCTTTTAAGGTAAGTAAAAACATAGCCTTAGAATTTATGCTTTTTAACACCTCTTCTGGACGTTTTGTTTAAGACCTATAAAAGGGATAACTGCTCCCATTTTCAAGTCTAAAAATTTTGAACTGAGTCTTACAAATTTCCGGATAAATCTGAATTTCCCAGTCAATGGAAATACTTCTTTTATCAATGAATACTTACATTTTAATCTTTAAAGTTTATTGGACGTTACTTTACGATAAATAAAGATTCTTTTTCACTAAAAGACAAGGACTCATTTCACCTTTTTTACACAAAACAATGACGTCGTCAAAACATTGATATCAGTGGTACAACAGGTAAAACTGGTTCCAGTTTCCTATTTACTTTTTCTTTTTTCACTCGTTTTATTAGCTCATTTTTACTGAAATCTGTCTTTTGCTTTTTGCAACTTATGCCACAAATTTGTCAAACCTTCAATCTTTCTTTTTCATGTCGCAATTAATATTCAAGTAATCAATATTATTCAGCACCGCACACAGTGTAAGAAAGTCATGTTAAATAGACGATAGACAATGCTTTATTCACATTCTTGTACATGTTATCATTAAGAATGAATACATTATATATGCACGTTTTTGCTTAAATTGAATAAGTAAGTTCTATATTAAATATATATTTCAGTTTGAATGCCTAGCCACTGAGTTAAAGGAAAACTAATATACCTAAAACCTAAATAAATGGAACACAAACAACAACAGCCAAAATTAAGGGCTTGTTGCTTGAATTTGTAAAATGAAGTCCAATCACAATCCAAGGTCAAGCAAGGTAAGATAATGACAATTATACAGGAAAGGGACTTTGGACTAGCTACCGACTACATTACAGATTTTGCACTGAAGAGTACTAACCTCTGTATGGCGCCGTGTTAAGGTATCCTCTGTATCATCTTTCCAATCTTTTAATGCCACATGACTTCTTGGAAAAAAACCTATGCCACCTGTGTTCAGCGACCTTCCCTAAAATAAGTAATAGTACCAGTAGTATTGGTCATACTACATTAACCCCTTTTTTGTGTTGCGAACCGTAAAATGTTGAGGCAAAACTTAATAAGATGCAACAGGTCGTACGCATTGCAAACAAAGTCAGTAAAAAAATTTAAAGGCTTTCATTTCAAGATATGAAGTCTAGATTTTCCAAAGCCGTTTCACCATAATTTAGGTACAAAAAAATCATTCTTTGGGGATTATCACCTAAACGTGGTGGAAAATTTTATGTCTCTATAACTCCGAAGGGCTATTCTGGCTGGAGTCTTGTACTACTTCTCACTAACCCTTATAGATCTCTACATGTAACATAAACTGAGCACCCGCCCAGAATAGCTTCGCTAAATGCGGATTGGCCGAATGTTACTAACTTACACTCAATTTTCAATACTCAACAGATGTTCAAAATGTTCCTGGTTAACAGTGCCAGGCAGAACAAAGGGTAAATCAAAGTCCAGAAGAAGAGTAGTCCCTGACCTTCCAGGATCGGGGTTAAGCAATGGGCTAATCATCCGTTCTCAGAAAACTAACTACATTACAGAAACTCAAACGTTTTGAATTGCTGGAACTGAAATGACCAGGTCACCCTGTGATGCACCAGAAGATAGTCACTACAGATGGGAAATGGAGAAGAATGGCAGGGTGAGACAGAGGAACTTATTTGGAAGGAGTAATTGGAGCCAAGGGGCGTAAGCGGTACAGAACAGAGTTAGTTGGAGGAAAACATGTAAGGGCTCAATCTCCACACTTTGGAGATTAGAGCGATAATGCGATGACAATGTTGTTGATGATGATGATGATGATGATGATGACGATGACGATGATGGTGATGGTGATGATGATGGTGATGATGATGATGATGATGGTGATGATGATGGTGATGGTGATGGTGATGGTGATGATGACGATGATGATGGCGATGATAAACAACTAATTTCTGTTTAATCCGAAAAATGAACAATGATTAATCAAATCGTAATGCTATCACTTTTACACTTGTTTCAATAACAAAAGAAAACACATAAACAGTAAACAAATAGGTGAAATTTAAGATGTGTTTATTAAAGGTTTCAAGATTTTGGGATTTCATAGCAACCAAAAAACAACAAAGTAAAACAAAAAATACTTCAAAATATCGCTGTGTAGACTTTCCACAGACAGCGATGTATATTTTCCGTTTTATGTGGCATTACCTGGTAATACACAATTAAAATTACATTCTGGCCTGAACACAGAGAGAGAGAGATTGGTTCCATGGGCTCAAACACATCAATAGAACTTCATCAATAGAAGACTTACGTTCAGTAAACCATCGTCTTCCCAAAGAGCAACTACAACCTACCTCCCACCACTCTGGATCGGAATGTTGATAGACTTCAACTTCATCACCAACATTTAGATGCAAATTCGGCCGTCCACCCGGCGCCATTCCACTGAATCTATCAAAATCAAGCATGCTTATTATTAAACATGTTAATCCATTAATCAGAATTGCATTACAATACAGTACGAAACTAAGCTAAATCCTTTTACGAGCCTAAGTGGCCTATTGGAGCCGGTGCTTATCCCTGGTTTCTGTAGTGTTAAGCGGAGTGTCATTAACTCCCCCTGAACGGGACACTAATCCATCACAGGTTAACCCCCAGCAGAAGCTGGTACTCATTTTATCGACCTTGGGAGGATGGAAAGCTGAGTCAATTTGGGCGGAAAAGAAGGTCACACAAATGTTCACACTCGGCTGAGCCGGGGAATCGAACCTGGGACCTTGTGGTTGGAAGGCAGAGATCTTATCACTGCACCAACCACACCGCCGTTACAGTACGAATTACTATCAATAAATCATATTGGAATGCTGGCTTACTAATAACTAATGGCGCGCTCCACTAAACCATTGCCACACTAAAAACAACTCCGACACTGATGACATTAAAATGAGAGGTACGTAACAGGTTTATTCAACTAAAAACACATACATTACCAACAGGATCGTAACAAACCAATCGTCTTGACCAGTACCATCATAGCTTACATGTCAGACGACCAATAACATCACGTCTCCATTGACCAATCAGATCAACGACCACATAGCTTACACATTCCACTGACAAACCAGAAATGATTCGACTCTAAAGGTGATTTGCGCTCGGGTTGTCATGTTAATATTATTTAACAAAAGTCCTTTTCAGGACTACACACACCTTGACAATCAAACTCCAAGTATCTATTAACTATGTAACTATGAAATAAAAGGTTTTGCTTTGAGAAACGCCTGCTGTTTAAAGTGATCTCGAGACAATCTACAAAAAGTGCACTTTCACCACTTTAGAATGACACAGGGAACAATAATAATTTTTCGCACAAGAATAAAATTAGATTTCAAAAACAGCGTTAACCATGTTTAAGCAAACAATAAAATTTGAAAGACCAAACTGTTTACTGTCGACTCCTGAAAAATTTACCTTGATAACTCGAATCAACTTTAGTTCCCTTCAGGTTATATTCTATATAATTTTACCATCCATGAATCCAATTGTGTCTATCACTACGTGACAAGTCAAAACAAGCAGTGTTTTGTAATCCAAAACCTAAAAATGTTAATAAATTTACTTTTCACATTGTGTTACGTTCGGTTTTATACAATAATTTAGAAATGTATTGTTTTAGTTTCACTTGACTTCTCTATTCTGCAATTAAATTTGATTAAAATGGACACTACAAGAATAGAAAAACATTAAACACTGCATTCTCCTTATTATCAGTCATTTGTTCTCGACTCGCGATAACTTGAACCCTTTTAAATTTCCCTCGAGAGTCCGAGTTATCAGGAGTTGACTGTATTTTGTAATTGGAGACACAAAGTAACATCGTGACTACAAACATCTGAGGTATTAAAATACCTACCCGGTAACGACTTTTACAACATGAGTAGCTGAAAATGAAAAACAGCACAAGAGTAAAATAACAATATGAAATACAAATAAATACTACCAAAGTGGCAGGGAGGCTTGCCAGAAAACTATTTGCACTAGCGTGACTTGTGAGCAGAGGACTCGTAATTGGAACCTCTGGTTAAAAAGCCATCATGAAAGGAAAAGGGCTGTCTGCCGTTTTTTCTGAATCAGTGACTAGAATAGTTCTATCTTTGTCAAAAAACCTAAATATGCATAGAGGCGAAAAGGAGTAAGACAAAACTTCTCAAAGGTCCAGGTTTATTAAAAACGTTTCGGCCGTTCGGCCTTCTTCAGTAAAAAATCTATTTACACATTAAAAATCTAAAAACAAGTGAGCAAGGTTTACAAATGGTTCTAGGCGTATTTATACTTA
>JAODFW021013116.1:0-10028 GCA_027575235.2 Palythoa mutuki | reverse complement strand
TTGTACAACTGGTATCAATGGAAGCCGAGGGTGCGCCCTTTACCCCCTCCCTCCGTCAGTGCTCCGTTTTACGGGTATCTAAACTGAGCCACAGCTACACAGATCAGAGGAAAGTCGGAACAGACATTGGAGGCGCTGAGAATCGAACTGGGGACCTCCAAAACAGAAGGCAGTACACTTACCAACTGTGCTACACGCCTGTTCCTAATCTCTATTTATCTCACCTCATGTTCATGAAATTGGTCTTTCACCACGTCCACATTGTCTGATATCCTTTCCTGGTTTTTGAGTGCTTCCTCTGCCTTAGAGAGCCATCGCACCACCTCCCCAAGATTGGCTGTATAGTCTTCCCACTCGCGATCAGTGATTGACTCTCGTTCCGAATCTCTAAATGAGCCCATTGAGTCCCGGATGCTCCCAGAGTCCGTCATCTCTGTGAATGAGAGAGGCCTCTCCTGAAGAGTTCTCTCAGTAAAAGACAAAGGTCGCTCGGTGACTGGTTGTTTTTCTTGAAGATTTTGTTGCATCTACAAAAAGTAATTACACTGGTTTATCTTGCACTTGCCAAAAGGTAAAAACAGCAAAAAAAGTACTATAAAATTAATTTTGGTGGCTACCCTAAAATTCAGGAAATAAAACCTGGGGCTTCCTTTTGGTCAGAGAGCTTATTAGCTGTGTTTTTCTTGAGGGGACTTATATTCAGGGAATCATAAAAATGGACAAAAATTGGCGTTTTAAAAAAGCTAGTCAGTTGCAAGGAATTGTAAATTCTTTTGAGGTACTCTGCTTACAATCAGTTTCTTACTGATTCTGTCTCGTTTTCAAAGCAGGGTTAGTGCTGCTCCGTGAGTACGAAATTCCAGGAGTATTCAAGGAATATTCAAGGAGTCAAACCAATGTTTTCAAGGAGTGCTCTCAGAACCAGCCTTTCATTCGTTTGAAGGATTCTCAAGTAGTTGTTAACTAAGAGTGTTAAAACATGCTTCAAAATGCTTCCCCACCATCTAAATGGACTGATTTAACAGAAATAGATAGATAAATTAGCTGGTTCAACAATAACAAAACGAAGAAAATTTATTTGTAACATAATTTGTTTCCATCAAGTTGCTATCATTTCCTGATAGTACAAAAATTCAATAACTTGAAGGAGTTTTCAAGGAGTTTTAGCAGAAATTCATATTTTCAAGGGCTTTTCAAGCGCCCTTGAAAACTGAAACTAAATTCCAGGAGTATTCAAGGAGTTCAAGGAGTAGTATGAACCCTGTCAAAGTGCTTGTTGCCAGTGATCATAAACTATTACATGTACTGCACACAATGTTATTGTAGAACCCCACAGCACAACCTTATGTTTAAATTTAATACCACACCAAATAAAAACCCCTGGGCTTATTCTCGGGGAGGGGGATAACTTATACATGGAAGGAGATTTCCATTTCAAAAGTTTGTTCCTAAACGCCCCGGGGCTTATTTTCGGGGAAGGGGATGGAACGGGGGGGACTTGGACATAGAAGAAGTTTTCCATTTCAAATGTTCGTTCCTAAACACTCTGGGGCTTATTTTCGGAATTTTATGATAGTCTAGTGAGCCTTCATTCCGACAAAACGTCAACCAGTAATTAATACTGCCACCTGTGAAAAAGGTAAAGTTTGATTTTTATTATGTTTTTCACACACAAAAGCCTCAAAAATATTGTTCTTAGTTGTACAATATATTATCTTTCTTTGAAGTTTTATTGAGAAGATATTCAGAGCAACCATCCTTTATCTTACTTATACTGCACAAAAGATATGACGCTTTTATAGAAACCAGGTAATCTTGGCTTGAAAACTTAATATCTTATAATGTGTTAAATATGCACACATGCCCATCTGATAATCTGAAAATCTCTGGTTTACATTCGAAAATATGTGATGGCATTGTGTAAAATTGACTTTGAATCCAAAAGGTCCTTAATTAGGGAGGCCACGCTACAGACGTCTTCACACTAATCGGATTACCTAAATTGAACGGATTATGGTACCGTTTCGTATCCCCAGTCTCTGACTGTCAGTCTCAAGTAACGAGTGTCAACAAAAACTTTATCGACTTTAGGAATGAAAGCTGTTATAACGCGAATGAGAAACTTGATATAATGCAAGTTATTAGTGAATGTTCACGCACCACAATATTCTTCATACAGTTCAGTTGGCTGGAACAAGTCAGGTAAAGTGGGTAATCAACGACACAACACAGTGGTCTGGTCAGGGTTCAAACTAATTATACAGCTGAGTTGACTGGAGCAAGTTGGGTAAAGTTTCTTGCTTAAGGGTACAAAACAGTGGTCAGGTCAGGGTTCAATCTCATTATACAGTCGAGTTCATGTAAAGTGTTTTGTTCAAGTACACAACACTTGGTCAGGTCAGGGTTCAATCTCATTATACAGTCGAGTTCATGTAAAGTGTCTTGTTCAAGTACACAACACTTGGTCAGGTCAGGGTTCAATCTCATTATACAGTCGAGTTCACGTAAAGTGTCTTGTTCAAGAACACAACACTTGGGGTTTGAACTCACGAACATGGCGTTAAGAGTCACACACGCAAACTGACTAACCTCTCGGCCACTGTACTGTCAGCAAACGCAAATACGCAAAACTGAAAATGTCATATAATATTAATGTTTTTTGAGATAGTAAAATTAAGTTTTTAATTTAGAAAGAGAAACAGACCCCATAAAAAAGTTAAGAAAAGTAACATGTATTTCTTTACTTTACTGTGACCTGTGCAGCCAGCAGTTTGAGCCAGTAAACCGATGACAGCCATCTCCTGATGATTAAACCTCAGCTTTTTTTAAGGATTTTCAATCACAAGTTAATCGATTACAGAACACGACCACATTGACAATAAATTAGTAAGTTTATATGCATACCACAAAAACAGAAGAATGGTGTGTGGGTGGATGTCTCATGTTGCATGAAAAAGTTGCACTGGATGAACTGGATGTACTGGATGAGAACGTTTCGCAAGCATCAGTACTGCCATTGGATTTTATTGTTTGTTTCACTGTTTTCTCAGATGTTGTAACTGTCCGTTTTACCGTCTTCTCTGTCCTGTGAAATGTCTTCTGTGTCCGATGCACAACAACTTGGCCATTCTGAGTTGGTACAGAGGAGAGCTGCATATCTTCGCTGATGGATTCTGCCGACACCACAACTTCTGGGGATGTTTTTGACGGTGTTTCACCACTGAACATCTTGGCAAAACTACCAATATACATTATAATGCTTTTCTTATCCGGTCTGTTCTGAGTGACATCTGTTAAGGACATTGAATTGAGATGAGATCAGTCGAGTGAGGATTTGTACAGAGCACGTACAGTAGCAGTTGCTACAGAGTAATGGATTTCTTTTGGATATGTTTGCGCCTAAAAGGAATATTAAGCTTTTCAAATTTACTCAGATCAATTCACAAGTGACCATCTTGGCGAAACTCCCAATATACATTATAATGCTTTTCTTGTCCGGTCTGTTCTGAGTGATATCTGTTAAGGGCATTGAATCGAGATGAGATCAGTCGATCGAGTAAGGATTACTAAAGAGCACGTACAGTAGCAGTTACTAAAGAGTAATGGATTTCTTTTGGATATGTTTGCGACTAAAAGGAATATTAAGCTATTCAAATTTACTTAAATACTGAGGAACCAGTATCAACTAATAATCTTCTTGGTCTAAGCCAGTAATTTTGTTTGCGGTGAAATTTCTGTATTGGAGCTCGCACAAATAATTATACGTGCATAAATTACATCCCATATGTTATATTGAATTGAATTGGGATTAAGATTGCAGGGTTCTCAAAACGTTCCAGAGGAGAAGGTTAAAGCTCCAGTGGAGGCGATTGGATGCCCAAGGAGCAAGATTAAGCTGCAACCACATTAAGGGTTCTTTGGGCATGCTCCCTTGGGAAACTTTGAAAATCAGTGCCTTACAAACCTCAAAGTGCAGTAAATTCAATGTCAAAAATATGATATGTGTTTGATTTCCACAAACTAAAACTAAATTCTTCTGTACATTGATGATACTTTTTGTTTAACATGTGGAAACTAACGGAAGTTTCTAGTTAGGAGCTGGTCCACTTTGGCAGAAAAGGTCACACAAATGTTCAACACTCAGCTGAGCGAGGATTTGAACCTTGGTCCTTGTGGGTGAAAGGCAGAGATCTTACCACTGTGCCAGCCACGCCACCATCAAAGTACCTTTTAAGAAGCATTTTATTTGAGCAGATCCTTATTTCATTTGCGGTAAAGGGTAAAACCAAAAGTAAATGTGATTTCAGTTTGTTTAACGCCGGCGATTCCATAAGCTCGTAGATAAAAATAGTCTTTATCAATAATAAATACACTAACCAGAACGTGAGCTCACCAGCGTCAAAAAATTATCTGAATATTCTCCAGTTTTGACTACTGTACCTTCTTAAATAGGGTTAACTTTTTGGCAAAAGAAGTTTACACAAATGTTTAACAATCAGATTAACTGGAGTTTAAACCTTATGGCTACAAAGTAGGAATATGTAGAATCCCTCAGCTAATAGACACTGACCTTCTGGGTCCAGCAGTCTATCAATCCCAAGGTTCTGCGCCATTTTGAAAGCATGTTCAAGATTAACAAGTGGTGCATTCCTCAACAGGGTGTTGTAGTCAAACATGTTTGGTCTGAAACATTTTTATACAAGTTAATTTTACTGCACTCAAGCAAAGTGCAAAAGTTAGAAAGTGTGTTCAAGATTACCCAGGGTTCATAGGTAAAGTTGCAACCTTTCAAGGACTTTTCAAGGACGAAATTAATGTTTCAGAACTAGGCCACCTACCAGAAATGCAATCTTATGCATAATCGTATAAGTATGCATGCAATTGTTTAATAAACTTTGACCTATATTTAACATGGAAGAAATGAGTGTACCCATTCTATATAAACATATACACTATATTTCAACCTCGCTAAATTTTAAGTCTGCAAGTTTTCCTCAAACTTTTGGTTTATATCATTTCATTCTCATGCCGAGTTACGCCAAATCCCCCTAATGCAGAAATGTGATGAATACAATAATAATAATAATAATAACCAACATGACCTCATTAAAATGGGAAAAATTAAGGACTTTTCAAAAATTTAAATAAAATTCAAGGGCTTTTCCAGGATTCCTTTTAGAATTCAACGACTTTTCAAAACTGTGCGACACCTGTTAACAAGTAATGCATTCCTCAACAGGGTTTTGTAGTCAAACATGTTTGGTCTGAAACACTTTTAAAAACTTAATTTAGCAGTACTCAAACATAGTATAACTCAGTGAGACTGTAGATTAAAGAATGCAGTGGCTTAATAAAAACAGCGATCAATCTAAACTTTTTCTGTTGCATCTCCAAAACTATGGAATGCTCTTCAATGCCATTTTCGGTTGGTACACAATCCAAGCAATGCAATCATTTGAGACACCTATCCACATATTATTCTCTATTTCAATCTGAATGATAATTTCAGACCTGTTAACAATCGTCTAGCTTCCAAAACTACTTATTCATTACCCTCTATATGCACAAACTACGGAATGCACAACATACGCATCAATGGACCCAAACTCTGGAACCCTATAGATGAAGAACTTAAATCTCCAAGCACGCTTAAATCAAAACTTAAAAAAATTATTTTGACTAATAAATTTCCATTAACTATAATTTTGATTACTTTCGTGTTAACTTTCGTTTCTGTCAATAATTCTTTCTCGTCTTTGTCTTCTTCGCTTTTTTCTTTTATTTTGTGAACATGCTACTTCCGAGTATATTTTTCATTAAATTTCCTGTCTAATGCCACCTGTCTCAACTAGCTCCTATGGTTATTTACAGGTAGCCTTCACTTTTCACTTTTTAATAATTCTTTTCCAGTAATTTATTAATTCTGTATCATAATACTGAGTGTACATAAATTTGATTTTCTACGGTACAGTTCAATATTGGCGCTACTTAAAACACTTCTAATAATGATGTACTTTGATAAATCATAGCAAAGGATTTACAACAACAATCTTTGTATCGTACTGAAAGGAAAAATTAAGCAAATCTGACAGCAATCTTAAAGCTCTTAATATCTATTTAAAAGACAAAATGCTTCTAATTACAAAATTCTTAAGTAGTTTAAGACTAAACGTTTTCAAAAATTATCTTTATCTTCAGGGTTAACTAGTCCTGTTTTCACTACATTACCTGAATCTGTGTATGATAGCATTGAAAGCCAAACCGTCTCTCCAACTGGTAGTGAAATTCCTAATGTCAACATCTTTGTAGCTAAAATGAACATATAAATTTCTGAAGTCAGCTTACGTACATCAGTCAGATGCTCTTCCACTGAGCTATAGACCAGTTCATAAATGGCGACGATTTTAATATCTTTTGCCTTTATTCAAATTAGCCTACCAAGCCTCGTTTGGGAAAACATATTATTTTGAAAGTTTAATTCAAGATCGACGCTTGGTAGGCTAATTTGAATGTAAGACAAAAGAATATTAAAATCGCTGCCTTTTAAGTATAAGGTCTACTGGAACTCATATGCCAAGCAAGGTAATAAATGACTTTAGAAATATATCAGAACTGATGCTTTACAGAAATCTTACCCTTTCGTTACATTCTTGCACCATTCCAGCAAAGATTCCTCCATTGAATTCGATTTCGATTCTCCTTTTAAGTTCTCCACTGCTAAATGAAGCTGTACCACAAACACAGAGCAAAAACCAATCAAACAAATATATAATTATGTATTTCATTTACTCCAAATCTCCTTATTTGAAGAGCTAAATGTACAGTACTATGTTTAAAGTACTGGCAAATCGGCCCATGTAAGATAATCCGGAATCCGCAATCCAGAATCCAGGACTTTGGAATCCGGAATCCAGCTAATGGAATCCAGAATCCAGCCACTTTTGGACTGTGGAATCCGGAATCCACGGACATGGAATCCAGAATCCACAATGTGGAATCCAGGATCCAAGGCTCTCTTGGATAACCTTACATGGGCCGAGGCAAATATTCCCTTTGAAAGCTTCAGGGTTCGTGCTGACGTACATATGAAAAAACTAAAGAGTTTTCAAGGAGCCTTACTAGTAGTATTATGTTGTAAAATTTATTTTCTGATATCCTTACAAATGTAGTTTGAAGTGATATTACAAGACAAAGAATTTCTTCATTTGCAGTCGACATGTATATTTTTATTGAACAAGTACTAGGGAGCAACACAGGAAGTTGTATTTTTCACGCTATGAAAAATGTGGGCCAAAATGTTATTGAGTTGCATTAAAATTCAAGGACTCTACAAGTAGTCTGAGCCGAATTTCTAAAGGCCTTTTAAGCACCCTTGAAAAAGAAAATTGTACTTCAGGAGTTTTTAAGGAGTTTAACACTTTAATCCCCAAACACGACAAATGATGTGTTGTTAAATTCTTCCAACTGAGCTTCATATTTTTCTGTATAAGCAGTTTGGCTTTTCAACTTGCACAGATTATTTCACTTCATCAATTCCTTATTTCTCATTACCTGTTATATCATTTTGTTTGAGTTATGTAAGGAGAAGTTAGATTTTGATAACTTTTTACAAACCTTTTTCCTGCTGAGTTCTTAGGAAACAGAGTGTTATTATACATTATTATATGGCAGGCTCGCTGAGTGGGTAAGATGAAGTGAATTCTGTGTTCTGATTAATCAATGCAATTTTTTTTCTTGCGGGAACAAAACGAGATTGCCTGTTTTGTTCCTGCAAAAAAAATGGAGCACATTGAGTTTTGGGCAATGGAGTCGCAAAAAAGGGAAGAGGTCAGTTAAAACAGAGAAAACATAGACGCGTTTTGTAAAAGCCAAAAAATACAAAAATTAAAATGCAAAGTGATATGAAGACATGGAAGCATTTTTGTCTTACGGATAACAGTAGTAAAGTGAAATTCTTTGGCCATATAATAAATCCTTTATTGAACAATTTGTTCGGTCAAGATGGTTGGATATTGGCCTCGTTCTTTTTTTTTTTTTTTTTTTGCATTTTCAAGGACCTCGATTTCGTTTCGGTCCATGATAACGCAAAAAAAGAACTTGGGCAATATCCAGCAATCTTGACCTCACACTTGTTCAGTAACGCATATGTATTTGCAAAAACGGCCGGCTTATGAATTTCATGATACAATAAACATGTTCTGAATCACTATTTTGGGCCAGACAGAATGAATGGCTACAGGATTTTAACCAAGGTTCAAACATTGACAAATTCTAGGTTTATCTGAAACTGGTTTTAGTAGCAAGGATAAAAGTTAACACGACTGAAATTGTTATATATTGGTACAAAACCTAGCAGACAAATCAATCTGATGAAAGAAAACTAGACAACCTGTACTTATACAGTCCGACAGGAATCTTGACCAACAGATGAGAGAAGAAGTGAAGTCAGTGAGTACTGAGTAGGGTTTAAAGGCAACATAACAGACTTTACCAATGTGATAAAAAACATTAAAATAATTTCATTGCACATGCAGATGCGACCAGATGCAAGTTGTAACATTGGATAAGAAGTCACCTTCAATTTTGATGGTTAAAACATCACTGCAACTGTGACATGAATCCCTTAACATTTACTCACAATGTTATAAAATAAAGTTAGGTTCTTCAGACTGTCCTCAATGCCCTTTTGCAATACTTACATTTATTTATTATTTTGTTGTTTTTCAGAAAATTGTGCAGTCAACAATCTCTACCATGACAATTGCCGCAGTCAAAAGCACTCAACAATCAAGCACACATGCACACTAATTTAGAGAAATGGTATCCTACAATTCAAACAAAGCTTTCCACATGCGCATCTAGGTATTTCAGCTGTGTAACTAAAATATCAAAAGCACAGTTGTGCCCAGGAAAAATGTGATTTTTTGATCCCTGCAGAGGCAGATGTTATGCCAGGAACATGTTCACAATGCCTTTGAAAGGTAACATGAAGATAAGGGTAGGGGGGAGGGAACGTTGGCAGAGGGAGCAAAGGTAGAGGGTGAGAAATATGACTGAAAACAGTAGAGAACATAAACTGAAGTCAAATTTGCCAATCTTAATCTTCACTGAGGGGCATAGTTTTTTATATATTCAAATATATTCACCTGAAAATGGGCAATAATGTTCCATATCAACCCAAGTGTCAACTTGGGGTTACCATTAACAATGTCTTCATTACTGATATTCACTAATTTCACCTGCAATATACAGTAAAACAGTTAATGAGATTATGTTGTTGATATTAAAGACAACAATGATACCAACATTCATGGTAATGAGAAAATAAATAGATGATGATCTGATAACGAAGATGATGCTGATGATAATGGTGGAAGCTGAAAGATTAAAGATGAAAGATGATGATGAAAATGGACAAGAAGGTGAAAGTGAAGATGGAGGTGGAGATGAAGATGGTGGTGGTGATGGATGGAGGTGGAGGAGGTGATGGAGATGGAGGTGTAGGTGGTGATGGAGATAGAGATGGTGATGGGGGTGGAAGTAGGGATGGAGGTGGAGATGGAGATGAAGGTGGAGGTAGTAATGAAGATGGAGGTGGGGTTGTTGATGGAGATGGATATGGAAATGAAGATGAAGATGGAGGTGGTGATGTTGATGGTGATGGAGATGAACATGGAAGCTCCAAACCTTAATGAAACCCCTGGTAATGGAAGTGGAGATGGAGATGAAGGTGGTGATGGAGATGGAAGTAGAGATGGAGGTGGAGATGGAGTTAGAGATGGAAGTAGAGATGGAAGTGAAGATGGAGGTGGTGATGGAGGTGGACATGGAGGTGGTGATAGAGGTGGTGATGGAGTTAGAGATGGAATTAGAGATGGAAGTGGAGATGGGGTGGAGATGGAGGTGGAGATGGAGGTGGTGATGGAGTTAGAGATGGAAGTAGAGATGGAAGTGGAGATGGAGGTGGAGATGGAGGTGGTGATGGAGTTAGAGATGGAAGTAGAGATGGAAGTGGAGATGGAGGTGGA
>JAODFW021013013.1:0-10028 GCA_027575235.2 Palythoa mutuki | reverse complement strand
TGGCATCGAAAGAAAAGTGAGACAAATGTTTGAATTCAAAATCATCAAAACCCAGCCCAATATGAATAATTACCTCGCAAATAATAGGCATTGCATTTCAGTGACACTTCTCACACTTTATCTTGTTTGCGTGTTTGTTATTTAAAAAATTATCATGCCCGATTGGGACTTCATTATTTTCTCAGTGTTTGGAACGAGTGATGAAACACGAAGTGCTAGTTTTTGATATATTACTTCGAAAATACATTTCCTTCCGTACCCAATGTCAGCATCAATTGGTACCAACTTTTACTCATATAATTAAATAACTACAAACTGATAAAGTGAAATGACTAATTTCATGTTTAATAACCCATACCATTTATTGCATAGTTCTCTTATTTCTCGTGCCGGAAGGCAACGAGTTAAGGATTGGGCTCCGTTTCTTTCTTTTTTGTGCGTTTGTCACGAATTAGCATGCACGCATGTGCAGTATTGATGTTTTCAACACGTGAAATAAAACCAAGGTCGCGGAGAGAAGTAAGGAAAAGCGCACTTAGTCCATCACCTAGGACCCGAAAATTTTGGGTCAATACTCATCTCAGGAGAATAAACAAAACCTATCACACGTAAAAACTTATTTATCCAGCTTTCTGAAAATGTCTTGGCGGACATTCAGAACGGTAGCTTTCCTTAAGAAATTTGACTTTGAAGAGATAGCGCCGTCAGTCTGAGCCTAATTTATAAGTTAAAATTTCTGAACTCAGTTGAAGACAATAATCCGAGTATAGAACTCATAATGAAGTATGAAAAATACTTGGTAGACACACGCATTTATGTTGCACTTGGATTTGGCCTTTATAGTGTGGATATATAATTTATAGTTTAGTAAAGGAATGACAACAACTCGCCGTATAATAATTGATTTCGCTCCACTCCGGAACAAGTCTTGCACGATTTGCTCCATTATGAAGCTTTTACTGCATTGACACTGTAATATAAACACGTTTTTAAGGTTTTTAAAAATTCTTCATTCAAAATTACTGCAGAATACATCACCACAGGGCATCATAAGGCAAGTTGTACAAATAGAATTAATATTCAGTGCATCAAAGTCGCGCTGCTACTGAATATTATTAATAATTTACAGGTCGAATGCTGAATAAAATATATCTAGACATGCGATGGATCCAAGTAAATAAACTAATTCTATTAGCCTAAAAATAAACTGAAAATATATTTTTTGATACGGTGCGACAAGGTATGATATAGAAAATAAATTATAATGGCAAACAAGTTTGTTAGGAAAAAAAAGTAGTTGTTCCACTTCCTTATTGAATGCAAAATTTTGGCTCACCTACCTTGAGCTTTGCGAACTACTACTTGATCTGATCAATGCAACGAGAACGGGTAACTGGGAACTCTATCTTGCTTGTATCGAGGCTGTAATACCGTGGACATTTGCCTTCGACTTTCAAAACTATACATGCTATCTAGTAGTAGTACCATACCTAAATGATATGCGTGCACTGCCTACAGCAATACAAGGTAATGATGCCTTCGTCGCCAGTCACTTTAGCAACAACCAGCCCCAGGGGGATATATTGCATTTAGGGCTAATTTCGCGGCTACTCAAAGTAGGTCCGGAACTATTCTAGGCGCAGCTCAAACAAGCGCATTCTCCGTGATCATTTATCACTATTGTCAAGCCACAAAAAGAGCACGCACCACCGCGCATCAGATCAGATTTGGAGGCTGTAGCGATTGTGGTAGAGGCTCTAGAGTCTGTGTTCAATAGCCTATGAAACGGAGGCGTTCAGCGGCTGACCAGCCTGTCTACCGGGTTAGCAGCTACTGCTGAGGTCAGAGACGACCTGCTACAGGCAAATGCCAAGGGCAACAGCGCAATGCAGGGAATTCTTAGTACAGCGATATTCGACAGCTGCACTGAACTGGAGACTTCTTTGATCCCCTGAAAAAGCTCAAGCTAACGTCATTCAAGATCTCAAGGCTGCTACGAAGGTTCTTGCTAAGGACATTACAATACATGCTCCCTATCCGACTAGACCGCGACGTTTTTGCGATGGCATTGTTAGGACAGTTTCGCAAGATAGACATGCGATTGGTGTTTACGTATCCTCTCGGTCCACTACCCTGGGCGTTAGAAGATCGTTATATAAGCTTCCAAGAAAGACCAACAAAGCCAAGCTAGCGCAGCAAGTGGAAAAGTAAGTTGTAATTACTGAGAGCTATCCAAATAATGCCACAAGTATTTATGACGGCATGGCTGAGCTTCAGAAGTTTAAGCCACCGCCCGGAGCCATATTTGCAGCTGTAGCCGACTGGTTGTTCACCAGGGCCTATTCTAAGGAAATGTCAATACTGCACACTTCAGAGCATGGGTCATCAATGACGTCGCTGACGTCACCCTGTGACATCATCTTGTGATGTCATCTTTTAATTGTTATGCTTTTATATGGACATAATAACATGCAGGGTGTCTCAAAGAAGTAAACCTTTCAAATTCAATTCAGCCATAGCCCATTGTAGTAATGTGCTGATGCGACTGGAATAAGTAAAGAGCGGGCAAATTACCACAATGAACTGACGGCTAAATGAAATTTGAAAGGATGTTTGTTTGTGCCTTTTCTCATTTTCTGGTAAAAACATTTTGGAATTCCTAACTTTGTATTTCAACTACTTAGCTCCTTCAGCACATCAAATACAAGGTTGAACTTTCAAATTTTAATACTGCACACTTTCGCATTCAATACTGCACACTTTTTATTCAATAGTGCACAAAGTGTGCAATACTGCACACTAAAATAGGCCCTGCCTTATGTTGCATTATGTAGAGATTATTTTTGAGAAACCTGCAGGTCCCAGTTCAAAAGCTGATTAGCACCAACCCAAGATTGAAATTTTATACCCCCATCTTTCTGTTTTCAATCTTGTAGAAACTGATTTGTGATTCCGAGGTTGACACTTTGTGTAGTTAGAAAATTCAAATAGTTCTTTGTATGCACGGTGAATATTTCCTTGGCAAAGAAAATTAGACCCTTTGATTTTCGGCTTATAACCCAGGAATAAAGCTAACAACCCAACTCAATACGTCAGTAGGTTAAACCTGGGTGGCCCAGTTTTTGGGGCCAAGCAGGCTATGAGAAACCCAGAACCCGGACAGCATCATAAGTAACAACGAAACAGAAATTTTTTCCTTTAAAACTTTTTAGCTGTTAATTTGAGTAGAAAGACTGACATCAAATGAATTTTCAAATACTCCTGTACATGTTAATACTAAAAATATATGTATATCCTATGGAACGGGTATTTGGGCATCGCACAGTCATTTGAATGGTAAGGTATATTTGTCAAGCACGCACTGATCAATTACCGAAGTGCATTAAGTGTGCGATACAGTCCGTGAGCCATAACCCAATTTAATGACCTTGCTCTTCATATGAGCTATCATAGCTCGGTGGTAGAGTATCCAACTAGCGTACGGGAGGTTGTGCGTTCAATTCCCATCAGAAGCTTGTCGACCTTGTCTTTTTCGAGTTTTTTGTCGCCGCCTAATTTACTATTTGTTATTCATTTACTAATTGCTTAAGCCTGGTTTCCATATAATCGTCCGGATCGTCTCAATCGTTCCAATTGTTCAAAAATGTGTTCAGGCGATCCGGGCGATGATATAGAAATGCTCCGAATGATCAGAGGCGATCCAAACGATCGGGACGATCGCGATCACCCGGATCGCCTGTAGTTCTAGTTCGAAGCTATCCAGTAGTTTCCATATAATAGCTCCAATCACCCCAGTCGCCCCAATTTTCGGGACGATCCGGACGATTATATGGAAACCAGGCTTTAGTTAATACATTCAGTAAATGACCTTATCTAATGTAAAATTGCCTATTCAAAAATGTTGTCTTCTTTTTTTTTAAGGTATTCTTGTCGAAGAAGTGGCTGATGTCTGAAATTGTTGATTGCATCGCGTATGTTATACGCAAAGCCTTTTGGAGCTTTTGGGTATTCTTGAAGTTTGTGTGTCTACGAATATTAGATTTGCTTGGATTAGTTTTCAATCTTTTGGCATGCTTGACGCTTCTAAGATTTCCAGTTATGGTGACACAGTTCAGGTACATGAAGTCGATGTGGGAGTGGAGATTTGTGGGTCTCATCCAACTTCTAATATTCATATCTGACATCCCGTTCATCGTAATGGCAATTTTAATGACTGTCTGTACATTTGGCTTTGTACTGATTCCGTTTGTTAAAGAACTCAAGAAAGAGGATGTGGGTTTGTGTGACTACTTCTGTCCAGAACACGACAAAGACGATGATTTTGATATCATATACGACGGTTTTACTCTTCGGTGGATAATAGCGGATTACTTTTTCAAAACACTCTGTGATATTTTCTGTATTCCAATGGCAGCTGTCTGTCTGTGTTCATGGAGGTGTCTCATATTCGTACGCAAGTTCAAGAAGAAATGCAAAGGTTGGTCGAGCTGGAAGTGGAGAGCCACGGCTGTGTTGGAGTTCCTACAGCTTCTGGTGGATGTTCCATGCGTCCTTCTTGGCATCATCCTGTTACCAACATGGAGGTTCCCTTTTCTTGTTCGCAGGGCTAAAAAAGAAAAATGGAACACTTATCGTCTCTTCGTTTTCCCCGAAGCTTGCCTCCTGATAATTGACCTGTTTTGCTTCATAGCGTTCTTGTTTACAATTATAACATGGAGAGGGCCATTTCTCGTTTCCAGGTTGTACAGAGCAAAACCGTCACAGTGGCAATACAGAAGAATTGTCTTTGAACAAACAGGACTAGTGTTTGTAGACATTCCTTGCATTCTTTGTGCCGCCATTGTTTTTATAACACTGTGGAGAATTCGCCCATTTATTAATAACTTTTCAAAGAATGAGTGGAAGATTCGACGAAATTGCCTCGTTCAGTTGGGGATGCTGTTTGTTGACTTTGCATGCTTTGTCATTGGTGTAGTGGTTGTTATAACACTTTGGAGATTTTATCCGCTTATTCGTGATTTTAAGAAATACAGCAGGCCAAAGAAAACGTCCTCCGAAGAGAGTAAACAAAGGAGAGAAACATCAGATACGAGAAGTTCAGAGATGGCGCAAGAGCGGGAGTTTCCTTCAGATGAAGTGGAAGGCCAGACTAGTATAGAGATTAACATTTCTTACACTTCAGGCTTTAAAGTTCAAACTTGGAAGATAAGGAAAGCCATCCTTAAGCATTTCCTTTTTCTGTTTATCGACGTTCCTGCGATTGCCCTATGTTTCCTTATTCTTGTGACAGTAGTACGACTACCCAAGTTGCTATCCAAGCTGATACAGAGTGGGAATTTCTACATGGAATTTGCAATGATAGTGTATTTTCAGGCCGGTAAACTAATAGTTGATGTAGTGTTCATTTGTTTGTTTGTGGTATTGATGATTTTAAGGCCAATTCAGTCGTGGGTGCATCTTCTGGAGGATGAAGAACACAAGAAGAATAGACTTCTGCGCTTTTATATACAGTTTGTGCCGGATATTCTGTCCAAACGTCTCCAGATGTACCGTGAGCTGGAGGAAACGTTTTCAATCTGCCTCAAGAATAGGTATGATGTTAAACAAACTCGATACCGATTATCACTCGCAAGTATGAAGTACCTCGATGAACTGCAGTGGATTCGGGACAAGCTACAAAAACACGAGCTGGATGAGGAATACAGTCACATGGTTCATCTCGTGTACTGGTGGGAGGCAAAACGAGCTCACAAACTATCACGTCTGTACAGGTAAATCAGCTTCCATCGTACAAGTACAGGCATCGTACTTGTAATGAAAGTTCAATTAGATTTAGTTTCTTTTTAATGAGGTTCTGGATGGAGGTACCCATATATTAGTTATCAACAAAAAATCCAGCTAATTATCGATATCGCTCGAAAGCATTTTCTTTGCCCTCGCGATAAAAGCTAAAAATGACCCTTGCAACGCGTCACAAAGCCATCTTTGCAATTCATGTTTGATTTGCTAATTTGAAGTGGTAAAGTTGCTCGTCACGTATCGTCTTCCACCTTGTTTATTTGCGACTTCGCAGCTTCCAACGGACATGAATATGAGCAAAACGGTTGCGAAAATGCCTAAGATAGCAGTAAGTATGTTAAAAAGATCTGAAAGTTAAACCACATTTTTCGTTTTATTCAGATTTTATTTCGTTTCATTCAAATTATTTTTGTTTCATTCAATTTTTTTTCGTTTTTTACAGTTATAGTACCTATCTCCTTTGAAAGCTACTTTGAATATCAGCTATCAGCTATCAGTATAAGATTTAATTATCAGCTATCAGCAAAAATTTTGTAATTTATCAGTTATCATTTAACCCCAACCAGACCCTGATTAATGACGACCAGTACATATTTGAGGGGGGAGGGGGTAGTTGGCCATTTCCAAAAAAATATCTTTCACAGCTCTCAAGGCAAAAAAATATCCTGCACAACGACGAAGCAGAGAAAAAAGCTATTATGATGTAAAAAACGGACAAAAACGAGTAAAGAAAAAAAAATCCTGCCTACAAAAAAATTACTCCCTCCTCAAATATCTAATAGTCCGTCCCTTAATTACGTATCAGTTAAATAAAACCCGACGGATTTGGTTGATTTAAATTGTTGTTTGGGCGACCAGTTTTACCTTCGTAATTCAAGTTTCAAATATATGATGTAACTGATCTGTTGATTTCTTTGATTTATGTTTGTTTCTATTATGTTAAAATTATTTTAGAATTTCAAAAAGCCAGTTGCTTTCAATAACTTTTTTTTTCATTTTTTTTCATTTTTTTGCATGTGATAAAATAATCGAGTTTAAATAAGAAACTAAGTGTTTGATATTTTTGATAACGGACATTATTGTAACAAATTCAAGATGTTTCAAATTCAAATTAATCTGCATATAGCTCAAGTCAAGTTGAGGCAGGATTATAGAGTTACATATAAGTGTCAGAAATAGTTTTAAGCTCTCGTTGGTTACTCCTAATTTTGTTCAGCCTGTTTAACCTGATTCTTTTAGCAGAATTGTGTACGAGCCAAAGTGGCCCATTGGAGCCGTTGCTTATCTCAGGTTTCTGTAGTGTTAAGTGGATGAGAGTCATTGACTCCCCCTGGACGGGACTATAATCCATCGCAGGTTAGCCCCCAGCAGAAGCTGGTAGCCCCCAGCAGATGCTGGTACCCATTTTACCGACCTCGAGATTATGGAAAGCTGAGTCAACTTTGCTGGAAAAGAAAGTCGCACAAATGTTCAAAACTCGGCTGAGCGGGGGTTTGAACCCGGGACCTTGTGACTAGAAGGCAGACTGTGCCAACCACGTCGTCGTCTAATTCTTTTAAGTACATTTTTATTGTAGTTTTAGCTGATTTGTGTACCTTGCGCAATCCGCAGTTGTGAACTCAATTATCTTGTGCACCCTCACGTGGCTACACACAACCGAAACCTGCTGATGTTTAGAAACGAAATGCTTCAGTATGAGAGCGCAGTGCAGCAACAATACCGCCAGCTTCAGAACTATGTTCTTCCTAAGGTACCCTTGTGGACAGAGCAGACTGGCTTAATGAATAGAAGTAGAAAGGAAACCCAGCGAGTGCTTATTAAGTAAGTCCTGTGTGATAGTGCCGTCGTTTGTCGGTTATGAAAGTGGATTTCGTTTTATTATTATAATAATTACAATTTACCTTGAATCTGATTGGCTATTATGAAACAACAACAACAATTTCTTGTTTACCCATAATTATAATATTTTTACACTTTAAATAACACAATAAAAATAGAATAAAGGTAATGGCCCTAACAAATAACTTAAAAGCTAAAGATCGGTTTGGGCCAATACTGCGTGTGCTCTTAGCTGAGTGTGCGTAGGATTTGCGACGTTTACTTTGAAAAAATTAGTGTGTTCAAAGCAGGCCTTGGCTTGAATACGTAGCATGGAATGAACTCTATTTGTCGGTTACCAGTTATTGGGACAGTTGAATGAACCATTCACAATTAATTTTTGCTTTAGGATTTCTGACCAATCAGCAACAAGAAAACAATTTTATGAATACCAACAACCTACCTCAGAAAACTAAGGCAATCAATTTAGAAAGTTTCACCTCCAACAGCTAAAAATTCTATGTACAACATGAATTTTTATAAGTATCTTTCAGTACTCAGAAGACAATCGTAATAAATTGGTAATTGGACTTCATGTTCGTCTAATTCTCTTTGTTATCATTACTCGTGATTAAACCATGGATCAGTGCTTCGCGCTCATTCAATTTTGTTAATCGCGCGTAATGATGATAGACTAAATTGGACTTCACTCGGTCCTGTTTAATACCGTTACTTATCATTCCTTAAATTGACTTCAGCCAATCACAGGCCGAAGAACTGTCGTGATGTTTTGTTTACTGTCGTGATTTCAGATGATATTGCCGATAGTTTGATTTCTTTGTTGACAGTCCGGGCAACTTGAAAGTTAAATTGTTCATTGGTCGTCGTTCAATTGTCGGAAAATGTCTCAGAACGCTAAAAAAACAGGATGATTTATTTTAACAATTCCCGCCAAAACATATGTTGTGACGCTATGCGATACTCAAAGGCGGGAAAAAAGGATGTACGTGTACTCTTTCTATTGGATACTATTATTCTTTACTTTCATAGCCATGGAAGAAGAGCTTCCCACATTTGAGGTTAAGAAGCCTGAAGAACACACAAATAAAAGCGGGAAAGAAGCATCGATATAAGGCCTTGCTCACACTATACCAGATAGGTTTTCATGTTTGTACAGTAGCTTTTCCGTTCCAGAAATGTTAAACATTCAATCTTTAAAGTTTTTTTTCTCTATTCGCAAAAATATCAGAGCTTCTTTGGTCTTGCCAAAATACAAAATTGCCTCGACAAAACTCACCTGATACTTTTCCTGATCGACCAAAACCCGCACAATTACATATAAGCGTTGAAAAAAGTCATGTTTTGGCAATTCTAGCTACTTTAAGCGATGATTGGTTAATTGCAACTACTTCGACCTGTGATTGGTTGATTGCGGCTACTTCTACCTGTGATTGGTTGATTGCAGCTACTTCGAGTGGTGATTGGTCAATAAAGTCAAGATAGGTGCACACGTCGCACGTCTCACTTCGTTTTCATTTTGTTTTAAAATTTGCCTACCGTTTCGTTATAGTTTTAAGCTTTTTAGTGAAACGAGGTAGATTTCATTTAAAGTTCTTTTATTGCAACTTTTTCTTTTTGTTTCAAAGATTTTTGAATTAGTCAGTTCTTAAAAAATTCTTTTGTCTGACTAAGTTCCTCTAACAAATCTTGTCTTTGCCTTGTGTTTTCTGTGCCACCTAATTGGCTGTATATCGTGGCATGTCTTGTGTTTGCTATGCCTCTTGATTGGCTATATATCGTGTTATGTCTTGTCTTTGCTATACCTCCTGATTGGCTGTATATCTTGTCATGTCTTGCCTTTGCCTTGTGTTTGTTATGCCTCCTGTTTATCGTGTCATGTTAATTAATGCCTCCTGTATATCGTGTCATGTCTTGCCTTTGCCTTGTGTTTGTTATGCCTCCTGTTTGGTTTTATATCGTGTTATGTTTTGTGTTTGCTCTGCCTCCAGATTGGTTGTATTTCGTGTCATATCTTGTTTTTTCCTTGTGTTTGCTATTCTCCTGAATGGTTTTATATCGTGTCAAGTTTTGTGTTCGCTATGCTTCCTAATTGGTTGTATAGACCTTATCGAAAAATGGCGGCTATTTTAATATTCTTTTATCCACATTCAAATTAGCCTTACTAGCCTCGTCCTTGTGTTAAACTTTCAAAAGTATATGTTACTCCAAACGAGGCTAGTAAGGCTAATTTGAATGTAGACAAAAGAATGTTAAAATCGCCGCCATTGTTCGATAGGGTCTATTTCGTGTTATGTTTTGTATTTGCTATACTTCCTGATTAGTTAAATATTGTGTCATGTCTTGTATTAGCTTTTACTGCTTCAACACCTAAAGAAAATAATACTTCTAAT
>JAODFW021012915.1:0-10030 GCA_027575235.2 Palythoa mutuki | reverse complement strand
GATATTATAAAATTTAGTTTCATAAGTATCTTTTAAGAGATTTGTCAATGGCTTATGTTCCAAGTTGGAGTTAAGGGCTTCAGTAAAAGTACTCAAGAGCTAAATAAGTAATTTGACTTTATTCTAAGAAAAGTGTTGCTGCTACTAGCAAAAATAAATGAAACTAAATAGCACCAACGTTTCCATGCACGTTATAAAAGTCCAGCCCATCGAGGTGCTTGAGCATTACTCATTTGTTGCTTCAATCACCTTGCATGTTCATCAAATAAAAAAAGAATCGTCTCGGTGTTTTTCGTATTCCACCAGCCCAATAGAATCTAACTTGGAGTGTGACGTCTGCCTCTTTAGTTGGATATATCGGTATCCTATTAAGAGTACAGCAACTAGAAAAATAATTACCACAACAAGCAGAGGGACCCAGCTCGATACACTTGTACCGGGGCTCTCACGTTTTTCTTTATTTGCAGCAGTTTCCACTAAATCTGCAGATAATAATAACAAAGCTTTATTGAATATTTTGTATAACCTTCTTTACCGCCAAAGTTGACTAAGCTTTCCATCCTCTCGAGATCGGTAAAATGAGTACCAGCTTCTGCTGGAGGCTAACCTGCGACGGATAAGTGTCCCGTCCAGGGGGAGTCAATGATTCTCATCCGCTTAACACTACAGAAACTGTAGATAAGCACCGGATCCAATGGGCCACTTAGGCTCGTAAAAGGATTTAGCTTAGCTTAACTTTATTAGTCCAGGAGTAAAAGTAGAGGGGGATTAAGTACCACTACCCCTCCGTTTTTTTGATATTCAGATCCAGTACCATTCACAACCGCCGACATAGATCAAGGCCTACACTGTCATTTTTAGAGAGTTATTTTTACTCCTGCGTAAGAGTAAAAATTACTCTCATTAAGGGAGTAAAATTTTAGGGGTCATTTTAACTCCTTTTATAGAGTCAAAACAACTCCTCTTGTGAGTTAAATTGAAATTACTCTTGAAAGGTAGTTATTTTTACTCCCTGGATTCTAAAGCTAAGGGAGTAAAAAATTTATGGGAGTAGTTTTAACTCATTCTGATTGGTTGATGGAGTAAAATTAACTCTTACAGGGGGAGTTAATTTTCTGGAGTAAAAACTACTCCCATCAAATGAGTACAATTAACTCCTTTTTAGGAGTAAATGGCATAAGAGTAAAAATTCTCCCTTTTAAATAGGAGTTAAAATAACTCCTTTTGAAGAGTAATTTATTGTGATGTTAAAATACTCCCAAATACTACTACTACTACTACTACTACTACTACTACTACTACTACTACTACTAGTACTACTACTACTACTAATAATAATAATAATAATAATAATAATAATAATAATAATTGTTTCATACATTTGTTTTTTTCCTCACACATTTTTATCCCTTTGTTTCCTTTTGTAATCGTTGTTTACATTACTATATAACCACCTCTCTTCTTATCTTCCACACACTCTACTCCGACGAAGGACTTTAGTTGGAAACATCAGTTTTATTTCACTATTTACGGTGTCTAAGTTATAAATATCATCAAACTGCATCCGGTTTTGTAACAAAATGTTGGAATGTTAAGCACATATCCTACACGAATCTTTGATAAAAGAAACATGCAAATTTAAAAACACGAGGCTGCATGAGATTTACTGAAAATTAACAAACTTTTAAGAAACTTTGACAGGCTAAACTGGGACAGCTAATATAGAAAATGAAAGTGTTTACAAACGGACAAGGTAGTTCGCAATAAAGTCTTTCAGCAAATGGAAATAACAATATCATCCCCAAAACAGTTTGCATACAACAAAATCTTCACAAGTAAAAAATTGTTTTCGATTTCCAGATTAAAGAAGCGTGTAAAATAGAAATTTTTTTGTAAGGATCTGCGTAAGAACAAGGGAGCTCAGCGGGAATTTCAGTTAAACGTGTGAAATATATGATTAGTCCAGCATTTATTTTCACAAAAAAATTCCGAAAAAACCGCCATGATTAGTCTTTTTTAAAACTCGCAAGCACCAGTAACTGCCGTGACGAATTTTAATCGAGTTTAAAGAAAATCCACCGGGGAAATTGTCCTAAAGAAATTGCCGCAGGCCATTTTGTTATCTCCCTAGCTCTTTATATATATGTATACGCGGATCATTGCTTAAATTGCTTGTCCTGTGGACACCCCCTCAAGGTTTTCAAACCGGATCACATTTGGCGGCGTGGTTGGCGCAGTGGTAAGATCTCTGCCTTCTAACCACAAGGTCCCAGGTTCAACCGAGTGTTGAACATTTGTGTGACCTTCTTTTCCGTCAAAGTTGACTTAGCTTTCCATCCTCCCGAGGTTGGTAAAATGAGTACCAACCTCTGCTGGGGGCTAACCTGCGATGGATTAGTGTCCCGTCCAGGGGGAGTCAATGACTCTCATCCGCTTCTGAACACTACAGAAACCGAAGATAAGCACCGGCTCCAATGGGCCACTTAGGCTCGTAAAAGGATTTAGTTTAGATCACTTTTTAGCGATGGAATTTTAAGAAACGGCTGAGAAACGTTTCGGGCTGAGAAAAATAAGAAACACCCAGGCTGACCTAGATTTCTGTTCCTTATGAAAAAGTGTGTGCTAGCTGCTAAAACAATCTTCGTCGATTTTTTTATTTTTTTTCCAGGATACATCAGGTTCTAATTCGCTTAAAGATCGCCATTTTATGTCGCTGCTTTTAGAACCACGGAGTCTACTTTTACTTTGTGAGAACTTGTACACAGACTTTCTACACGGCATTGCGGAGAGATCAGTTGACGAAGTGACGTCAAAGATCGCCAATTTGAACTTCTGTGAATCACAGTTAGGTGATTTGCTTGACCGTAAAACTAGAGTTTCGTTGACAATACGGCATGTACCCAAAATCCTGAAAGTGAAACTAAAGCTAGGAATCGGAAGATAGAGATTCTGTGCTGTTCGGACTACTATAGCCTACAATCCAGTTTCTTTGTGCACCACAGTGCGTCGTGTAGTTTGAACTGGTTGCTACACCTGGCTGGACAAGACGTCCAAGACGTATTTGAAACGCTAACAGAAACAGGGGAGGACTAAGATAGATTTAGCAAACACAACGTGACGCGAAAAGACAACGTGAAAGTGCGCGCGCTGTTCTATCTGACGTTCTGTCGAAGACATCGCGTTGTGTTCAGGGGCCGGTTGTTCAAAAGCCGATTAGCTCTAATCCAGGGTTAAAATAAACTCAAACTTCACCTGACAAAAGGTTTATTAATACATAGTAACTCTGTCAAGAAAAGAATTATTTTTCACAAGTAGGCCCTCAAAATTCTGCTGTTTAATTTTTCACTAATCCAGGATTAAGCTAATCGATGTTTGAACAACCGGGCCCAGAGGGTTAGAGTAACTGTATTCTAATATGTACCGTGTTTTAACTTAGTTTAGCAGTTACTAGTTCAAATTTACTTCCAAACTGACTCGGTAGGCCATGACTGCCAAAGAACGAAACATAAAAAATCACCGAATTTTCGGAAAAACTTGATGATAAGTCGGGATGTTTTTTAAGTAGCCTAGCAACAAGTCCATGCATGATTTAATTCCATAGCTACAAACCTTATCTCGTAAGGCAAAGGAGCACCTTCCACCACTTTTACACTTTGAGAAAAAATTGTAATTCTTTCGTCTTTAGATACAACTAGCGCGAAGTCATACGTTTCTCCTACTCTCAAAAGCGATGTTTCCAGCTGTTGAAATGAAGGAAGAACAATTAACGTTTTGTCAAATTAAATTATCGTACATTTGAGGTTTCAAACTTCTGATGAAATTTTCAATAACATAAAATCTCATACTCAAAGTAAGAACTTGATTTTTTTTATAAAAGAAACAGCAACAATACAAGTGTAACAGTATACAGTAAACGCTCTAATAACCCTCCCTTTCTAACAAGCCCCCCTTTCTGATAAGACCCGCCTCTCTAATAAGCTCCACCTCTCTAATAAGCCCCCTTCTAATAAATCCCTCTCTAATAAGCCCCCTCTTCCTAATACGCCCCTCCTCTCTAATAAGCCTCTCGTCTCTAATAAGCCCCCCTTTCTAATAAATTAGCAAAAGTTAATATTTGACTGTTTGTAGCATACATGTTTCTGGTGTTGTCAGTTTGCTGTTCGTTTTAATTTCCTTATAGCTCTTGGGATACGATGGATGTATTTTAACGTTACAGATGTTATAATTATTGTAGATTGGTAGTTTAGTAGTCGTGAATTAAAAATGAAGTTGTACGTTAATCAGTGAAAGAAAAAGTGTTGATTGGAACTATGTGTAAAGAAAGGGCCCACACAGTTCTTTAATTACTTGATATAACGTGTAATTAGTTTTAAGAAGGATATTTTATACTTTAGGAGTGCCCCCGTGAAAAGCAAGCACTTTTGATAATCGAGGCACGCTTGATAAAGATCAAAATCAAAGAACTTATCTTTCAAAACTTTGACCACTTGATAATTAAAGATTACAGGTCCTCTAATGCTAAAAGCTCCGGGGGTTGAAAATAAAATCGATTAAAAAATATTCGTCCCGGGGCGTTCGTTAGACACCTAAGAGTATAATTATACACATGTAAATAAACACTTTACCTTTATTAAACGATCCGTGCTGTTTAGCTTTCCAACACCCGTACCAAAGCATCCGCCAAGATCTTCGCTCCTGTTGCTTCTACCAAAACTAACGACAGATACATTTGTGCCAGGATAATGAGTATGGGGTGGGAAGGTCTCATTTGGCCTCTTGCATAACCAAGTAAAACTCATATCAGTGTAGTTTCCTTTTCCAACGTCGGGATCGTAAGACTCGGAAGCGTTCAAGGTGAAAAAAGTGTTGTCATATCCTTGTAGTGCGAACGCTCCCCCAGATATTCTCGCTACAAGCGTTGACCTAGTTATCTTCAAAAAACCATGCGCTGTGCTGGATATGTTGCTAAATCCCGGAAAACTTAGACGTAGTTCTATCATATAAAGACCAACATCAAAACTTTGTTTGGCTATTGTCCAATCAATGTCTCCTTGGCTGACAAGGATGGTGGTGTTATCCGCTGAGTTTAAGTCGGTAATTCGCCATTCCAAGAGATTTCCTTCAGCAACCGGACAGAACATCCCGATCAATCCATGGACAGTATAGGTAGTGCTCTTGCTGATAGTTGTAGGTTTGGAAATGTTTTCCTCGAGGTTAATTATTCGTACTCCATTCAAAATGCAACAACTGGTGATTCCTAAAAGGAAAACAAGATATAGTTATTTGATTTGAAATCTTCAACCAATTACAATCATTCTCTTATATCTGTGAAAATCGTAGAATTTATGTTTCAAACATTAAAAGTTGCCTATAATTATTGATCTTTTCTCGGAAACTGCGCGTTGTTATGTCAATATTTTAAATTGTGTAATATGTAAAGGAATGCGCTCATTCGTTATATGATTCTGACTGACTCAGTAGGCCCTTGTTAATGTCGCTTATCTTTGGTTTCTGTAGTGTTAAGCGGATGAAAATCATTGACTTCTCTTAAGCGGAACACTGATTCGTTTCAGGTTAGCCCCCAGCAGAAGCTGTTCTCGAACTCACTTGAACTCTGGACCTCGAGGCTAGAAGTCAGAGATCTTATCACTCTTAAACCAACCAGCCTCGCTCAAGAATATACTGATTGCAAAATGACATCTTTAACCCTATTAAGACTCGTGTAGGAAAGGGTATAATTTCGAGGACACCTTGATTTTAATCCTTTACTACTCCAACATGATTGCATCTACTGTAATGACGCGTGGTGACTTGAAGGTCTATGCAATTTTTATCAACTTTCATTTATTTTGAATGTTGGATATAAGTTAATTACCCTTTAGAGTAAAAAAATGATTACTATAAACTAAGTTTTTAGAATAAATTAAAAAAATCTGCAGCAAGAAAAGGTCTTTTGTTGACGTTTTAAAAACATTTTCAAAAGTCAAAGATGGCGACCTTGAAAATTCAAGATGGAGCCTTTGTGACGTCACTTGATGTCATACCCAAGGCATAAATTTAGGAAAAAGTTTGTTTCACTAAGATTAATTACTGGTGTAAGTTTAAAATCCATAGCGTTAATGGTTTAGAAAAAACAGGGGGTGTCCTCAATATTTCCCATTCCCCATGGATCCTTTACCACCCTGTCCCACGATGGCCATAAAAAACAACAGTCGAGCCTACATGATTACCTGGACAGTAACCGTAGTAGTAGCACTCGTTTGTTTCCATTGTGCGACCAGAACATTCGGCACTTAGTTCTTCAGAAGAGGGAGCAGAACAGTTTCTTGTTCTTTTTAAGATCTGTTTGGAGCACGTGTTACTATAGATGATCCACTCGCCCCACTGGCTCCACTCTGTAACTAGAGCAATCAAATTGTCAATAATACTTGAAAAAATGCAGATAGCCAAATAACTGTAAGGTTTGTCCACAATTGCAACCAGCTGTTGTATCGCTCATTCTATTATCGGGAACACGGAATCCATAACGTCGTTACATTTAAAATAGTAATGAAAATGATAATGATAATGATAATGATAATGATAATGATGATGACAATCATAATCATAATGACAATGATGATGATGACGATGATGATGACGATGATGATGACGATGATAATGATGACAATGATGATGATTATGATAATGATAATGATAACACTGGAGCACTTTATATCGCCCGATAGTACATTGAATGGCGGGATACTTGATCTTATCGCACAATACCACATCATCGATCTGATGTACAACGTGCGGTATGCTGTGAAATGGTGCTATATGAAGTGCTATCACACGATAAGATGTGCTATCGTGCTATATGATGTACAATTGCTCTGTATGAAGTCAGCTATCACGCGATATTCCCTATCGCAATATATGTGCTATTGCGGGATATTAATTGTTATCACGCTATAAGAAGTGCTATTACGCGATAATGAGATGTGCTATCGTGCTATATATATATGAAGTGCTTACACGTGATAATGAGATGCACTATCGCCCTATATGTGTGCTTACACGCGACAACGAGATGTGCTATCGTGCTATATGATGTTCCATTGCGTGATATGAAGTGCTCATCACGCGATAATAAAATGTGCTATCGCGCGATATGATGTGCAATCGTGCCGTATGAAGTGCTATCACGCGACAATAAGTTATGCTATCGAACGATAAATGGTATATACATTTTGTAATGTCGCTGCCCTTTATGAGCAAAGTGCCACATGGGACGAATTTCACACTCGTTTGCAATCGTACGTGCGGACACGCAGTTTGTTCTGAACGTCGTAACTGGATTTTGGTAGACGTTAATCATTTTCCGTCGACCAGTATTTTGAACGAGTCTCAGGCCTTCGGTTTTTTTTTTTTTTTTTTTTTTTTTACCTTGACAAACAACTTCGGCGTCACAGTCGCGCACTTGATACGAAGGTCCAGTGCAGTTTGATTGGCCATCAGCTGGGGGATCTTTAGTACAAATTCGGGAGCGGTTCTGTTTTCCGGTACCACATGTTTTGCTGCATTTACTCCAATTTCCCCACTCGGATAAACTGCCATTTGCTACAATGTTAAAAATAAATAACAATCAATACATTTACGTATATAAATGACCCATTTGTCTGTTTTCTCACCATGAGAAAATGAGACTTTAAATTCTCATTCCAAGAGATTTAATTGTTCGTTCAAGAGTTGTCTCGCGGGATAGGGTTAAAGCCGGAAAGATAAGTAAAACACCGAGTAATCTTAATTTGCCTATTTCACAGTTCCTGAAAGGTAAACAAGCCTCTACATGAAACCGAGGCGAAGGTTGACCTCGCACAGTAAGAGAAGTGGAAAAATTACCATAAGAAAGAAACTTATTACCATGTATTTTATTTCCACTTTTCTAAATGTGTGAGGTAAACCTTCGCCTCGGTTCCAAGAAGCTTGGTTACCTTTCCGAAACTGTGAAATGGTCTATTGCTATGCATCCACGCTAGTTCTTGCCTTTTGAATTGAACGCATACGTGGATTCGAAAAAGTATTCCATCCCCCCATCCCCAACCCCTCTTCCCCGTAACAACTCGGGGTAAACCGATCAAATGGTGCGAGACAACCTTACCATTAAAACAATCCCTACTTTCCAGATTGCGTTATCTCTATTCCCAAATGGTTTTAGCTATATGTTAACGTCTCGAACACAACGATCATAAGGAAACTTAGCTTAGAGATAACACTACTACCGGAGATAACTTGTCGTGTGATCAGGCCCGAAGTCCTCAAACTGCCTAAAAATGGAGTACTACATCTTGAAACACTCGCAGTTACACCAAAACTATATTCTAAAGCTGTTAACAGGCAAAATGAAATAATGTTTCAAGTTTAATTCACCCAATAAAGGCCAAATTTTCTATAAAGGACCTTCTTCACAAAGTTGCGTTTCTGTTTCTTCGACCTCAAAAATGTTAATGTTTTCATTAAGTACCCCTATCCCGAACCCCCAAAATTTTGCTTTCTTAATTAGAGTTTTATATCAGAGTTTCAGATCAGTTTGAGGGCATAGCCAATCAAAATGCAGTATTTGCATTAGTTCACTAGTTGGGTGATAGTAAATGGTGTTATTATGGGCAGAAAGATTACTGCTTGAAATGGTTTTGCACTTTACTTTCTGTAGTTACAGAGCTCTTTATGTTGTACTTATTAGATTCTGTTACATAAACCTATCATATAATTTCTACACTGTTACATATACCTGGACAAAAAACTCCCGTATCGCATTCACGTGTTTCATTTGAGTGTCCAACACAATCTGATCCCCCACCCATAGGTGAAGGGTTAGTACAATTTCTCGATCGGGTCTGCTTTCCTATACCGCACATTTGATTGCAATCACTCCAACTTCCCCACTCAGAAAAACTTCCATTTACTGAAAAATAAAACAGTTAGAGTTTTACATGCATAAATTAAGTATTGCAAGGTTTAACAATTATTTCAGGAGCGCGCGTGGGATATGAGATGGTGAATAGCCAACGAGACGCGCACAAATTTTTTCGGATTGGGCCAAAACCTATATATGCAAAACAAGATTAGCATAATCTGGAATAACCCTATTCTCTACTAGATGATAGATGTACCTGGACAAAGGACACTGGTGTTACAATCACGTGTTTCATTTGAATGTCCCAAACAATCTGCTCCCCCAGCCACCGGTGGAGGGTTTGTACAACTTCGTGACCGGATCTGCTTTCCAATACCACAAGTTTGGCTGCATTCACTCCAATTTCCCCATTCGGAGAAACTTCCGTTTACTGTAAATTTAAAAAAATGTACATAGCTCTGAAAAATTTTAAAGTGATTTGTTGATATCTATTACACTTAAGGAGGACAGTATCAAATGATATGCAATGTGGGAAAGCTATTAAACTTTATTATTTTGTCAGTTATGTAGCAAGAATTGATTTTCATAAAACCAATTCAACTAAACTAGTGTACTGACACTAAAGACGCCGAGTCCTAGATTACGAAAGACTTTTTCTACACCGTTAGATGATTTACCTGGACAAAGTACTCCGGTATCGCATTCACGTGTTTCATTTGAGTGTCCAACACAATCTGATCCCCCACCCACCGGTGGAGGGTTGGTACAACTTCGAGATCGGATCTGCTTTCCGATACCACAAGTTTGGCTGCATTCACTCCAGTTTGCCCATTCAGAAAAGCTTCCGTTTGCTGTTAATTTAGAAAAAATGTACATAGCACTCAAAAATTATAAAGTGTTTTGTTGATATCTAGTACACTTAACGAGGAAAACGGTATCAAATGATAAACTGGCGAAGAATGGAGAAAGTATTTTAGCTAGTAACATCTAACATGTCCAGAAGATAATGCAATGTGGAAAAGCTAATAAACTTTATTATTATATGGCAGGCTCACTGAACGGGCAAGATGAAGCGAATTCTGTGTTCTGATTGGTTATACGAGCGGGCAAGATGGGACCATCTTGCCCACT
>JAODFW021012914.1:12500-17336 GCA_027575235.2 Palythoa mutuki | reverse complement strand
TATAACAAAATGAGTTAATAATTATATAACCTTCTAAACTATAAATAGTTAAAAGCTTTGCTTTTGCTATTAGTTCCTCTTCACTTAGAATTATTTTTTCCAACTGTTTAGGTTTATTAATTCCTTCACTTAAAATTATACAACTATCAGAAATACCAAATATTTCTTTCTTTTCTTCATAATTTCTCAAAATACACTCATATTCATTTCTACTCATACTGGTAAACCTTTCTTTACCATTTTCTTTAAACGATATTTCCAAAAGGCTCTCCATTTCTTGTTTGCACATAAGATTAAATCTTATTTCGCACTTCGGTTTGACCACGTCTACCGATTTGCTATATTCAGAATTTTTAAATTTTTGAAAAAAAAATAATTATTTATTTTGATATTCTAAGTTTTCTCCATTTTTTACAAATTTTATTAATTCATGTAGAAAGTTTAGTAAACATTAAAATAATATAAAAATAACCATTTTATCGCGAAATTTTTTTACAAATTTTATTAAATCATGTAGAAATATTTTTAAGCAAGAATTTTATAATTCTACGATGGAAAAAAATGTAAAAATATAAAAAATATAAATCTACCAAAAATGTAAAAATATAAATCTACCAAAAATTTTAAAATTGAAAAAAATATTAATTTTTATTATTGAACCCTGCTTTAAATTAGAAATAATATTCAAATCGTTAACCAAGCCCTACACTTTTTTCTGAATTATTTTTAAAAAATTATTAAAATTATTTTGCGCCCTTAATCGTTATTTGGTGATTTTAATATACGACATTTTATTATTTCTACCTAATTATTATTTTTTCGTATGTTGATTTTTTTTGTACTACTTTTTTTTCTGAACTAGCGATTAAGAATTTTACCAAAAATCTGTTTTATGTTTATAATTATTTTTAGGTTATTTAAATCTACCTAAGCCGGGTGAAAATGAAAATTCTGTACTCCAATCGGTAGTTCAGAAATTTGCTATCAATTAAATGGTTTATTTGCTATTTTAATCCTTATTTATACCACGGTACAATTTTCGCCCTTTACTTTACTACTACACGATTTTGTTCTTAAAGTATTTCTCTATAATTGTGCCAAATTTCGTGGCAAAATAACAACTATTCAGCGAACATTCAGTGATATTTTTTACAACTCTGATTTTTGTAAGAACTGGAACCGGAAAACAGCGTTTGAACCGTGTAGTTTTAAGACTGCCGGTAAAAAAATATTCATTTTGCAATAACTCGAGAACAAAATTAGCTATTGAAAAAAATATGAGTAATTCAGTAAACTTAAGGGGCAGTTTCTTTTTAATCTGGCTGTACGATATTTATCCTGGCCCACGTGCCAAAAATTCCTTGTAGTGTATGAGAGATTTAATTTGAAGCCGGAAAGCTATGTGGAAGTCATGAAGTCTATTTATTTCTTTCAAAATTTCAAGCGTACAGGAAGGCTTTCAATTTATATATACATATAGGAGTATAGTTTAATCTACTTAAAGGAAGACATTCCTTTAATCCACCGGAAAAACGAATAATGAATTTTAAAATACATGATGAAACAAGAAAAGCGGTTGAAAACCTGAGTGTGAGCAGAGTCCTCGTTTTGCAATAAGAATCAGTATAAGTTGCATATTTGCCGTTGTATAACCGGTTGAAAATGAAGACAAAAATGTGGTAAAAACTATCCATAAATCCTATTCACAGATAATATAGCCATAGGGTTTTCAAACACGAAGCAGATATAGCGACAAATTTATTACGTCAGTTTTCCAGTGAATACCGTTCGCAAAATTAATATCGATTTTGCCGAGAGCAAACTGGGTGAAGTCGGAATATCATGGCAATTGAAAACCAGATGGACCCAGAAATTTTGAATAAGAACCATGTTTATCACTCTTCACAGCAGTAAAAAGATATCTCAGTTAGACCTATGACTATGTGCTGATATTTTATAATATATCGTCAGCGACAGCTAGTCACGACATTCATCCACTGATCCAGCTGGCGTTTTCAATATGACTCTCAAACAACCAGTGAATCTGTTGCCTGTTGGAGACAGCTTTGAGAGTGTAAAAGCAGTAGTAGTAATAATAGTCAATAATAGTAACTTTTGTTTTCTTAAGATAAAACGGCATATCCTTGCATTACAATGCTAAATAAAATGTCTAAAAGTGTGTCAAGTACATCGAGTTTACTAAAATTTCTAGAGATTATCAATATCACTAAATGCTAACAAATATCTATATAGTTTTTATAGATAATTTATCTTGATTAGAGTATTAGAGAACCTTTCTGTAATATAAACAATTAAATACAAAAACTAGCTGAATAAGAAGACAACATTTCGTCAGTTGTCATATTGACAACATCACCATTCCCTTGTAAAATAAAAGATATAACGCATACTTTGTGTTCAATGCAACATAATATGATTATGGGTTTTAAAACTTTTATCGTATATTATCAGTATCACAAGGACCTGATGATGTTGTCGAGATGACATGCATGCGACGAAATGTTGTCTATTTACTCAGCTAGATGTTGTAATTAATTAGATAAAGTATACTGAACTCGTTACATGTTGTGTTTTTAAAAAATTCAGCCTGTTTACACATAATAATATGCGTTTATGAATCTTTCTGGACTTGAGTTTTGGACGAATCGCATTACAATAATTCTTCAAATAAATACTTTGTTTGCTTTTCCCTTGGAAACATGTAGTTAATTGGGCGCGAGGAATCGGCTGAGAGCGACTTGTAAAGTCTCCTGTCTACTTTTTCTAAAAGCTCGCCAATTTTCATCCTTATAAAGATATATTAATGGATAAAACAGAATTGCTCACGTTTCTAGACAATTATATAAAACACAAATACGTAGGCGAACACGAGAAAAGTGTTAAGGGAAAATGAGGCGAAGTCAAGTTTTTTCTCTGCATGCTGTTCAAGCATGCTGTATTATTCCATTTAGAAAATAAAAACATAGGAAAATAGATTTCTTGAGTTCTGTGACGTCATTGTGTGTTTATACACTGTTCCATAAAACGGAGCTATAGCCAATCAGAGCGTGCGTTGTTTCGGGCCTATTCTGTGGCACCATAGTCATAGACAGACAGACCATACGTTAAACTGGTGATGGAACTAGCTAAGACATGCCGTTCACAATGCAACAACGCAGGATATTAGAAATTAACCAATCTAACATTTCTTCTCTAGCCTTCGTTGTTTTATTATTGTTCTTGTAGTTTCGGGTTAAGTTATCTGTGGTTATTTAACTTTGTGGCCTATGGTTGTCTAATTTTGTGGCCATTGACAGTGCCAGTGTGTTTATTTAACTTTGAAGTCATTTGATGCGGAAGTTAAGTAGATTTTTCTCTCGTCAACATTTGAGATTATTTTATTTTTAACAGACATCAGTGCATACAATTCTTATGCGAGATTTTAGTTTTTTTTCTACATTTGAGGATCGCCTAAAAAGGGAAATTTGAATTTTCAAAATCGAAAAGGAATTTTTTAGCAATAATGTTCAAGGCAATTACTGAATTAGATAGGATTGTGGACAGGAAATGAAATTTACACCTAATATGAAATAGTTTTAATCGCCACGCGCAAAGGGGATTTTAAGAAATCTTACCAGAATCCAGATGAAAATAGCATTCTTCCTAAAATAAATTTTAGCCGATTATAACTGTACTGCAACATTCGGAATGTATATGGAATTCTACATACCTGAGTCAAGTGTCTCCTAGACAGACATCACTTTTGGTTTTATGGAATGCTCGTTAATAGCCAATGTGTCCAGAAAACTTACAAAAACTGATTAATCGCTACTTCAGTGCTCATGAGAGCCAATACAATGTTTAGCTTCCTCTTGATATTTTACCTTCACATAGTCCTAGCGTGTGCAAGGTCGCCAAATTTTATTGCATCAAGATATTTTATTGTTGTATAGTTAGCAACGGATAGTTTGTGAGATATCGAAAATGAATTGGTAAAACGTATGTCAATCTACTAATATGGTATATGTCGAGGGACTGGCTAAACCGAAGTTTGTCAGTTACACAGTCTATACAGCTCAAATTTAACGTACGAAGCGGATCATCTATATCAGAAAAGGCCACTTATCTAACACACATTCTTACGGTAAAGAACCGGCGTTTTTTTTTAAAAAGGAAAGACTGACCTGTTAACTCTGTCAGCGAAATTGCTTTCATTCAGTCACACCTTTAAAAATTATTTATATGTTCAGATACGTAATTGTTATATATGGAATGGTCGTTTCGCTGAACATATCAGTCTCGACTTTCGAATAGACGCTTTCCCCGCTTATCAAAAAGTTTGAAAGGAAGACCCCTAGAATTTAACCAACCCCCGCTTAATTTTGGTTGTTGCTAACCGTGACTGCTAGAAGGCAATTTTTTTACGCAAAGTGACTTTTTTTTCCTACACAAAATCCAACACCGCCTCAAGGGGGGAGGGGGAGAATCACCATAGATACAGTATTGGTGGATATATGTAGTAAGGGAGTTGAAAGAAGTTGTTGAATGAGAAGAATGTTGAGTACAATCATCCGAACCGTCCTTCCTGACAATGCATTAGTGCAGCTTTGGTTTGGGTTTGGCGATTTTCTATCAAACGAATAACTTCAAAAGCAATTTTTAAACCTCTTTAAAAATCCCCAAAACTCAAATTTACCTTGAAAAATATTAATTACACAACCTATCTCTTCCCTTAAACTCCTCCAAAATATCTAAAAATATTCACGAGGATTCTTTTTCATTCAGTGTGTGATTTAATGATCAAATTTTTAAAATTTCAAAGTATGGCCGCTGATA
>JAODFW021012914.1:0-7500 GCA_027575235.2 Palythoa mutuki | reverse complement strand
GTAGATTCTTTCCACGAGTGAAACCACTGGTTACCTTGCTCACCTTTGCGATGTAGTATCAAGGTACGTCATCCCCTCCACTCTGCTTAATTTTTTCTATTAATTTTTGTGCAGCCATTAAGTTATATGATACTTTGATTGTTGGTTAAGGCCAAGTAAAAAAAAAATATTAGTTTCCCGTCCCCGCCCGCCTCCTTTTTGCCTGTCCGCTCCTTTTTTTCATTATTGATTATTTTTTGTTGTTTTTTTATCTAAAAATCTTTAAGCAAAGTTTGAAAATCCTTGGTGAAAAACCCGATTCTGCTATGAAATTAACTCAAAATACAAACAGTAAATCAAATTTGATGACTTGATGCGTAATGTTCATAACAGCAGAGACTTCATTGTAGGGACTGTAGCGAAATGAAATACGAAACCGGCGTGAATGTTACGAAATTCACCACATCGCTTCTCACTTCTGCTTTCACGTGGCGCAGTTTACACGATTTTCTATCTTTAAATCCTGGTTTGCATTGCGAAACTGTGATGAATGCTGTGATCAAGAAAGGTGGCGAAGCAGAAGATCACAAGAGCCTTCAAGCCAAAACAGTGGTTGAGAAATAAACGTATACTGATAGATCGTTTTGATAAAACTTTGCAACATTATTTTGAATTCTTGAAATAGCGACTACAACTTGGCCTTTGCAAGACATTTTCCTGATATAGAAACCAGTGTTGCTCTAAATAGAGATCTGAAATAGCTATTTACTGATATATTTTAAGTTGGTTTTCCAATTAAATAACAAAGAACACTAAGGTTGAAAGTTATATCAAAAGCTGGCGGTGATACTGAAATCAGCTATATGAACTCTTGAGATAAAAAGGAGGCTGTATTCTACTATTTTGTTGGAAGCAAAGGGGTTATAAATCTATTTTTTGGAAAATAGCAAAAAATAGCAAAATAGTAAATGATAAGGACCTCCCGCCTCATGTTTTTGGTGATTCCGGACGGGAAACTAATATTTTTTTTTACTCATGTAATGAAAAGGATAAGTGCAGTTACTTCATTATGACGAAAGAACATTATTAAAACCAGTTTGAAGCTGAAGTTGCCAAAAACTTTAAGAACAACGAGCCTCTGCATGCAAAATCTACTGGTTTGTACGAAAAAAGATACGAATTTCATTTCTTGGTGTTGAAAACCTTTCTTTTTCAGTGCGCTACGGATTGGACTGATTTCAAATATTGAATATATAATTTAGAATTGGTTTCTCCGCCGCACGCCTCAGTGTTTCTGTTTCTGTTAGATACTCTTAATTTTGTGTTTGTGGTATCAGTAATTAAGTGTATTGGTTCAGTTCAGTCATAATATAACTTGCGAACAAGCCCTTGAACTATAAAGGATTGGATGTTTGTTCTATAGTTTATTGAATACTATTGTCGCCCTTACATTCTTATCGCACGTAAATAGACCAATATATATAGATCAAATAAATCAAGTGGAGAGGCTGTTTCCAAGCTTAGTCGTAATACGTGTTTAAGTTTTAAAAGAAGTATTGAAACTATAAAACATTGGCGTATATAGTTGACACTACATGTACGCCACGCCTAACGTTGGAAAGCACGTTTCATGTCTTTCAATATATTCATTACGCTAAACGTTATTCGTTTGGTCAAGGTCAGGAAAGTGAATTCCGAAGCATTAACAATGACTGGGTTGGGAAGAAACAGGAACAACTTAAGCTTGGTCACGTTTTTTAAAGTTCTCTCTCAGTACTAAATGGACTAAATCCTATGAAGTATTTTTCGATAATATCGAACCTGTTTTCCTTACACTTTACTATTTAAAAAAACATATTCCTTTTTACACCAAATAATCTTTTAAAATTTAATTCAAAAATATAATTAAAATTGAATTGTAGGAAAAATCTAATAGCCCTTGATTTAGCGAATCAAAAATTTTAGATCATAAAAAATTGTTTCACTGTTACCCTCTCCAAGTTTTATGTGTTATCATCGTTTTCCGGCATTTTTTTAAATTTCAAATTTATATAAAAAGTGACTCTTTGGCACCTTTTAAAATCAATCCGAAATCAATCTCCATGGAATCCTTACAAAAAGTATTACTTAGGGAAAAAAACATTTTTTAAACACGAATACGTACTTTCAACGAAAGGCTTTGGTGCAAGTAAAAAGTTACCAAAACATAGGGGTATCGAATGGTATATTTGCGAGCATGCGAGCAGTGTGTTTATTTTTGTGAGCACGAGCAGTTGTCAAATTTTTCTTGCGAGCAGCGAGCACTTAAATAAAATCAGATAACGAGCAGCAATCAATTCGTCGGAGTACTTCGTAAATTTTCCATTAGCCGGAATCTCTCTATTATTAATAGGAAACGTTTTTTTGCACCATGTAATAGGAAAACTGATTTATCGATTATAAATATTTAGAAAATAACTACAAAGATTCGAGAAATCAAGCACATTTTTAAACGAGAATGCGAGTACTAGCAAAAACTTGCAACTGCAAGCACGAGCAAGCGAACACCCATGTAATTTTTGCGAGCAATTCGGTCAAAGGCTAACTTTTGCGAGCGCCTTTAAATCAAATTGAATGGGACCATTCGATATCCCTAAACATCCCACTATGTCTGGATATCCGACTTGTTAAATGTTATTGCAATTATCCATAAATCGTGGGTGACGAAAATAACCGCTTCAGTTAATCATTTACTCTTATCTCCTTTGATCTGCGTAGGTATGTAGTATATACTCAACACATGAAACCACCAAGTGAACACGAAAAGTCGGGTCAACAGTTTTTGTTATTTCTTAGAGGAGGGACTACAGCTATCAGCAAAGCCTGAAATTCCTGACATTTCGGAAAACCGTTTTTGGCAAAAACACTTTAAAAGGGGACAAAAAAGTCATAAAGATAATATTAAAACTGCACAACTCAAATATTTATTTCTTGTGGTTTGTTTGAGTAGGTTTACTTACACTCCCAAAGCAAAACTAAACTCCCCATCAATTTTACCCAAATTTGGCATGGGTTTAGTTTTGTTTACTCACTGAAAAAGTCATTAAAGTTGGAATGTCTTAATTAGTCCCATCGTTATTAAAAATGTTTAGTTGTTTTTACCAGTTTACTGAAAAACTTTTAACAACGAATAAAACCGAAGCAAAACTTTTGTTTGGGTATTAATTGAGCTTTCTGGGAGAGATCCGACTTAGAAACACTTGCAGCTTTTTATTTTCATTTGCGATTTCAGTCAGTTTATTCGAAATGATTGAATTCCCCGATTGCCGATGGCATGCTCTTATCAGATTTTTGTGTTGGGCGTGTATATATGTTTTCTTCAGAACGTGGTCGTCATGTAATTTCAACTTTCAGGCAAGGATATGTTTTCAAGTTTCGCTCATAATGTTACATCATAGGAAGACTTATTTCTAGAACCAGTCTGAGTTCAGTTTCACGTTTCACAGGTTCATCGACAAGACGAAGGTTACTGGACGTGCGTGACACAATCGCGTGGCAGAAACCAAACAAATTGCATTAGTGAGAAAAATTCAGTGGTGACTGCTTCCGTTTTTTAATTCTCCGACTCTTCACACATCCGCTAATTTACAAAGAATAGCTTTTGACTATTAAACCTAAACGTAATAACTACAATAGTTTTAACATAAACTAATTTGAAAATCTTAAAAGTTTAGATGACGAACAAAACCGGTTCTTTGGAGCATTTTTTATGTTAGTCGTTTGTAGTGTAACTTTAGTATGTGCGGGTTGTTGAGCTTCATTGATCGGACATACACTCTTTTTTTTTTATAAGAACGTCGAATTTTTCGACTGAGGCTGAACGTTCTTAAATATTTTCGGGATATAAGCCTCAAATGTTCTTAAACATGTTCTTAAAATATCTTTACTGATTTTAGACAATATAAATAATATATGTACCGTATGTGGTACATTTGTGTATACATTGATTTGTACATGTACTTTGTACATGTATGCGATTTGGTAAATGAAAAAACATGCGATGTAAAATTGTTATCTGTGAACCTTAGTCAAGAAGCCCACCGAAAAGCAAATGTTTTAACAACACTGTATGAATTATTTGCATTAGGTTATCATAATAAATAAATGTTCTTCACCTTTTCTCAGCCTCAGCATGTTCTTAACATGTTCTTAAAATTTTGGCGATTTTCAGCCTCATGTTCTTATAAAAAAGGTTCTTATAAAAAAAAAAGAGTGTATGTCGAGACACAACTTAATTAAATGAAAGTGACGGATCTTTGTGGAGCTAGAGAGTACAGGTATTGAGAGTGAGAAGATAAAGAACAGAAGGCAATATATTTCAGACGGCTTCAACTTCTAAAACCGAAAGAGATGATAATTTTCGTCTGCTTTAGACCAACTGTCACAAGCCATAATGGAAAAGCTTTCTCAATGTCAAGTCTATAACCAAAAGATGTAGGGGCTTTGAAAAAAAGATTTTGAATTGAAACTTTAAAGAGTTTGGACAGAGATTCTAGTGAAATTATGTTTATGGCAGGTTTTAATCAAGAAAGGAGACAACCTGAAAAAAAAATCACAAAATCGTCTTTGTCAGTTGACTTTACCAATTATACAAGGAATACTAATTTCTAGAAACAGGAAGGAGTTTGGATTTGGCATGACAAGAAAAGAACGCTTGCCTGCTAAGAATTACTTATTACTTCTCAAACATTTGCCTGAAAACTTGAAGAAGAATATTTTTAAAAAAGGAATAAGAAACTCTTACCCCATACGATTGGCAAGTGAGCGCAAACAAGTTTTTCCCGTCAAATTCCTCAAATGGAAAGATTTCTTTTAAAACACGATCCGCTGTCGAGTTACAAACTTACATTGACAGTTCATACAGAAAAAACATAGCGTCTAGATAGTTATATCAAACATCGACGTCCAAATCGCATTCGTGTTTGAAATTCTGGTTTCTGCATCCTGTGGGAAATTGGTAGTTGATGGCAGTGATCCTTATTATATGTTTCAGCCAATACCATGTCTTGAGTTTGTATTTTTAAACCTGCTTACTTTAACCCTTCGGGGTATTAATTAGTACCAACTACAAATGGCTCAGTATTTATCTTCGTAAAATAAAAAATAAACAGCTTCTATTCGTGTAGATTATAATGGAATTTCGTGTTGACACAAGGTAACAATAAACAGGCAATTGCTATTCTTTTATAACTGACAACTACCCAAGACCGGTCCTTTTTTTAGAATAACCTTGGACTTTGTGATTGCCCTATTTTGACCCTTCCATTTTTCAGTATGAAGAGCAATTATTTTAAGAGCTTTTAAAATATTCCGTGTGCGTTTGTTTTCTAGCCAGGTTGAACTGCAGTATTTATTGAAAATCCTTTTGCCCAAAAGAAACTTCTCCATTCAGGGTAGTTTGATAAGGTTATGGAAAAACTCAACAAGAAGCTTAATAACATCTGCCTCTGAATCAGTAAAAACAAGATGACACCAACAACTTTGCAATGAAACGCACGCATGTCTGATCAAACTTGACCCCTCTGAGATTTGCTTGATGTGGCCGACAATGTGTAAATTTTGTCAGAACTTTGTTTCACGCTCTCAGAGTCACTGTTTAATGAATTCTGGTCCACTACAAGACACAAGTTGCAGAGATTGTCGCAATAAAGAATGAGACTGATACAGCCCACCATGATCAATTCTTTATTGCGACAATCTCTGCGACGTGACCAGTTACAAGTACATGACTGTGTTTCTAAGTTCTTTTCAGGGATATTTAACAATTAGTCGCCGAGACGAAGGAAAAAAAAATATTTCAAGTGAAAGCGCCGGCAGCCATTTTGGATAATCGCTGGAGGTGATTATCGTTGATAGTCTGAGTTTGTCGACCAATCAGCGCGCGCGATTTTGTATAATCACCTGTGTAATTTTACTGAATATATATACTAGCTTACTAAGGCTTTTACGTTTTACTTTGTCCTAGTGAAAGGCAATTTTGTTTAGGTTTTAACTGAACGTAAAGACACGACTTAGACTTTTTACACTTTTATTTTGATATCATTACACACATTTAGAACTGCAAATAGCCTAGCTAATCGAGGCGGATCAATTAGATTAGAAGATAGCCTCAGTCAAGTCTTAAAAATTAAACTTCGAAAGCGTTTACATTGCTCAGATGATACACTTTTTTATTAAAATCGGTAAAATTTACTGAGGCTCTATGGGGGCCGTTCTGGTCCAGAATGTTGTAATTTTTTTTATAAACTGACTGACTGTGCCTATTTTTTAACAATTCTTTTTCGCATATATTTTTCATTTTTGTGGCAGTTGCGTTTATAATTTCGGTTTGGCTCTCGAAGTTACTTTAGATTGGTTAGTGAATTATTTTGGAGGGTGTTATTTTAGTTTTGCACTCAAATTAATTTTGATCCCATGCATGATGCATTGTATGCTCCACTACGGATGCCATACTGTCAGTCCTTTTCTTTTCGGCGTAATGTCACGAAGAAATGTTTTCAGAGAGCGGAATAAAAGAGGGTTGCAAGTTTTAAGCAGAATATGCGAGGAGTCCGCGGCATTGGTCTTTTTCTTCCTCCACAAGGTATCGATCAATCATGATCTGAAAAGATCAAGTGTAGAATACGCCCCCATCTAAAATCATAACCTTCGACTCTTTGAACAGCGACAACGATAAATCCATTAAAAACAAAACAAACCAGATCGTAATCAAAATTTAAAAGCAAATACTTGATCGTAAATAATAAGTATAAAAAACGTTCGCTCCTACAGGAACGTATTCAAACATAAAATATTTTCAAAACATAAAAGAACAACAAAAAGGTTTCATAAAATAACAGGAAGCATCGACAACCACAACGTTTCCTTTAGGAGCAATTGAATTTTACAAAAGAAATGGCCAATGTTTCGATTTATTTCTGAAAAACCGCTCTTTAGGAGCGCTATGTTTACTTGATATTCCATTATTCGTATGCCATGCTTTTACGATGCTCATATATTCTATGTCTTTGATTGTATGTTAAAAACAATTATTTGAATGATTAGGATTACTTTATTCATTGTTTTAATATAGTCTAACTGCTAACGTCCAAAAAATAGCCGAATTGTTCACTTTTGTGACAAAAACATGAAACTTTGCAGTTTTACTACTAACTACATAACAATTGATTTCTGATATGGACCCAACCTAGACTAAGCTCTGGACTCGAGATCTGCGCATGTCCTGAAAATGTCAATATGGAAATGAGGCTAGAAACTAAATTGGCTTAAGGGTTACCGTATACCTTCGGGGGTGTCTTGCGTCAAACGATACAGTGCGTTTGTCTTAAACCGTAGATACCTAAATATATCAAATTAAAGCTTATAGAGCTGGCTTTCGAACTATACTAAAAACTTTCAATTAAATTTAATCTTAAATTTTTTTACGCTCTCTAAAAACGAGCGACAAAATCTCCTTTAGAGAGTTCCAAGTCACAGGGAATT
>JAODFW021012823.1:0-10032 GCA_027575235.2 Palythoa mutuki | reverse complement strand
GAAGAAAAATTGATAGTTTTATTTGTGATCAAAATGTAGATTCTCTACACCACGCGAGTTACACGTCATTAACCTGTTTTTCTATCGAGTTATACAAACACGATTATTAACCAATCAGCGCGCGTATTTTCCTTGGGCTATTTTCTAATTCTGTTTCAAACATTTCTAGATTAAACTCAACCCCAAAACTATCTCTTTTATGTTTAAGAACATCTGTTTGGGATTCCAGAAATGTAATTTTTTGGGCGATTCTCCAAGTCGCATAATTTATAAAACGTGCGAGGTGAACGCTAAGGGAGCTACCATATTTGTGGCCATTATTTAAACCATGACGTAACAACGTCAAATTGTAATTTGTTTTCGAAGAAATGCAAGCTTTTTGTGAAATTCATAAAAAAGAAAAACGTTTTTCTATTCTATTGAATAATTTTTCGAAAAATGCAAGCAATAAAACAGTCCGAACAAGGCAATAGAACTGATTCATTTGATAGTTTGACGTTGTGACGTCAGACGTAGGTGCAATATGGCGGCCCCCATGGTATTGATTAGCTCTTTTTTATTCATTCTTGCAGAACATGAACAAGCGAATCACTTTAGAAAGTAAATTTCTTGAATCCCAAACAGATGAAGTTTAACATAAAAAAAATAATTTTGGCGTTGAGCTTCCCTTTAAATCTATTTACTGTTAAGGGCAAAAACTTTATTGAATTCCAACGACTTAGTTGTTATATTTTCTTGTTTTCTTTTGTTTTGCATAACCTGGTGCATTGTAAACCCAGCATTACAAATATATATCAATAAATGTTGTTCATTATTGATATATATTTGTATATAGGCTTCATTATTGACATATATTTGTATATAGGCTTGGGCCGAGTCGCTTATTGTTTCACATATGCCTCACATTTGGTATTATTTAGTTGTCTTGAGCCATGTGTTGAAGGCGAAACAATCCAGTAGTATTAGGCCACACTTGCATTTCAGAAAAAATTGGGCCCCGGGAATCCTCACGCATTAACCAACTTAACTAATCGTGAAACTGCTACGTTGCCAGCATGGTGGTCCCTGATGGTGTTGTGGTTAGCACTCCTGACTAGAATACAGGGAGACGTGGGTTCGATTTCCGCTCGGGGCATATACCAATTTTTTTCTGACAACTGTTTATTCTCCCAGTTTTACAACCTTGCACAAACCTGTTCAATGAGGCTGAAAGTTGAACGTAGAAAAGTCCTGGATCTTCAACCGCTGATACATAAACATCCTGATAGCCTTCCTCTTTAAGTTCAACGGTGTCCAAAAAAGTTGGTACATCAGAGCTGGAGAGCAAACAGGAGAAACAGATGTCGTATTTCAAATATAAATCATTAAAAATGTAACTGGACCTGCTAGCACGAGCTGCCAAAAGAAATCATTACAATTATAACACTTGACAGTAATTTAATTCTAACAGCTGAAACTTATATTACTGAACTGATATCTTCATCTTGTTCTTAAAGGTCAGAGAAATACTGGTAATTTTTTGTTTACTCATTTTCTTCTCGTGGATTTGGTTCTAAAATCAAAGTACGACCATGCACGAACACTAAAATCAAACATCTATACCGTAATTTGTATTTTTATTTCACAACAACAACAACAAAAACAAGTTTCATGGTCCACGTCCTTTTGTTTTATTCAAAAAGACACCGAAATTATGAGAGTTATTCCTGGCTGCCGTTTTTGAACATACAGACCAAAAGTAGATTATCCGCTCGTTGAAGTCATTTAAAAATACTGATGTTTACAACCAAAACGCGAGGCAAAGAGTTCAAAACAAATACTATCTTACTGCCAAAATTTCCTTGACCTATGAATCTTTAAAACTAATTTAGACTGTACAGCTTTCTGAAATTTGGAGCTTCCTGTAGTGTATGTAGTCATCATAATAAAAATGTGTTGATAAGTGCGTGTTCCACTTGGTTTGATGGCGTTTTCCACAGATTGTACTAAACAGTTTCGTGTACAGGGTTTGTCTTGTATGTACTATAGTTGCTTTAAGTACCTAAAGGCTTGTATGTTACTCAAAGAATACACAATTGATACCACATCGAATGCAAAGAGCATCTTAAAGATAAGTGAAATCAAGCATTAAGTCGACGAAGAATAAAAAGCCCGTATAAAACGAGCAACAAATGATGATTTAAATTGCATCTCACACATTTTAATTGAAGCTGCCGGGAATGTAGTATATTATCTGGCTGCGTGGCATACAACTTTCTGAGAATCACACCTGGCTGATGGGCATAAAATTATAGTATTTTGAAAATCGTGCCCGGCTGCTGGATACATAATGTTTTGAAAATTGTGCCTGGATGCTGGACATAAAGTATTTTAAAAATTGTGCCCAACTACTGGACACATAGTATTTTGAAATTCGTGCCCGGCTGCTAGACATATAGCATTTTGAAAACCGTGCCTGGCTACAAGCACATAGTATTTTGAAAATTGTTTTCAGCTGCCAGGCATATAGTTTTTAAAAATCGGTTTTACATTATTTAAGGGAAATTGTATTGGACGCCATTGCTGTTGAAGTATCTGGTTTCTCTTGAGCAGCAAGGAACAGGTTGTACTGAACTAGATAGATTTACTAGGTTCTTAAAAAGTTTTTTCAAGGGAAGTGCTTTTGAAAAGCTGGTACTCGTTTTACCGGGACGATGGAAAGCTTTGGTGGGAAAGAAGGTCACACAATGTTCAACCCTCGGCTCAGCCCGGATTTGAATCAGGGACCTTGTGGCTAAGAGGCAGAGATCTTACCACTGTGCGAACCCCGCCACCTTGTAAAAATTGAAGAGATTATAAACCAGCTTTTGTTATAAGTTATACACTATGAAGTACTTACGTAAATTCTGTAATAAAGCAACTTAATAGAACGTACAGCAAATACCTATTCAAAGTCTTACACTTTCGAACCTGACCGTACAGTTTTTGATAACTCAAAATGACTCTTAAGTAGAAGCTTTGCTTTGGATAGTTAAGCAGATTCTTCTGTTTGAAATATTTGTACTGAAAATCCAAAATTTGTATTTATACGTTCAAAGATACGGGTGTTTGGCGTATTCCAACACTACAATAGTACTCTTTAGCATTCGACATTTTAGAGTCAACATAAATAGTAAGAAATACAGATGCTTCACGAAGATCCAGCCATCTACATGTGTAAGAATTGGTCTAATATCTAAAATCCAGTCTAAAATGAACGGATGTGTACTTACACTCCATTTGCATCTGAACTTAGGTCAATCACGTCTTCACATAGTGCTCTCAAGTTTTTCAAATGCTGAAATATAATTCATTTTGATACGATTTCATGGCTAGTCAACTTGTAAGAAATATTTTAGGCACTGATTATAAGGAATGGCCAAGGACCTCATTGAGAAGGCTGAATTTTTCTACCGAGATCCTGGCTATCCACAAAAACTCTGAAAGATTTGGCTTGTGATTACCAAAATACCAGGTGAAGGTCGCATTTATCAACCCATTCGACAGGGCTTGCCTGTCCCATATAATCGGGGCCTTAGAAATAACCATAAATAGTGGGCACTTATCAGGCACGTTTTGAGGAGGAACAATGACATTCTGGAACCCAGGGCTGAGTTGTTTAAAAATAGGTTAACTTCAACCATGGGTTAAGCAGAAAATTGAAGAGCATTTTTTATCATCAAAAAAATGTTTACCCTGCATATAACGTACTGTTTGAATTTTATACGCAAACAAAATGTCAACCTCAGAATTGCAGCCCAAACTAGTCTCTACTGTACAAGGTTGGAAAAAGAAAGATTGGGTTAGTGCTTATTGAGTTTTGCAAAAAAGGGTGAACTTTAATCCTGGGTAAGGCCGAAATCCAAAGAGTATATTTTACCTCACCAAAGAAATATTTAGCCTGCACATAAAGAACTCCTCAGATTTTCTATGGAAACAAAATGTGAACCCCATAATTGCAATTCAAGTTAGTTTATATAAGGGTTCAAAACAGAAAGACAGAATTAAAGTTGTAACCCTGGGTTAGTACTAATCTAATTTTGGCCAACTGGGCCCAAATGGGTGAAAAGAAGGATAACAAAAATTACTTGGAAAAAGCCGAAAGAGAAGGGACTGGGTGTCTTGGGAGAGAGAGAAGGGTCTGAGTGTCTTGGGAGAGAGAGAAGGGACTGAGTATCGTGGGTGAGAGGGAAGAAACTGGTTGTCTTGGAAGAGAGAGAAGAGACTTTGTGTCTTGGGAAAAAGATAAGGGACTGGTTGTATTAGAGAAAGAAAAGAGAGAGAAAAGGGACTGGGTGTCTTGGGAGAGAGAAAAGGGACTGGGTGTCTTGGGAGAGAGAAAAGGGAATGGGTGTCTTGGGAGACAGAAAAGGGACTGGTTGTATTGGGAGAGTGAGAAGAGACCGGGTGTCTTAGGAAAGGGATAAGGGAAAGGGTGTCTTGGGAGAGAGAAAAGGGACTGGGTGTCTTGGGAGAGAGAAAAGGGACTGAGTGTTTTGGGAGAGAGAGAAGGAACTAGGTGTCTTGAAAGAGAAAGAAGAGACTGGGGGTCTTGGGCAGAAGCTCGGAAAAGGACTGTAGGGGTAAAGATGAATGATGAAAATTTTTTATATTTTACAGTTATACCAAATGTTCTTTTGATGACAACCTTGCAAATTTCCTCCGCAATTTTGATATTTTGATTGACAGTTTGAGCGGAGCAAGCTGCAATCTGTGAGAGCAAGTTGCTCAGTTCATTTCATACCTCGTGGTTGCAACTTGTTGTGATTTCTCAAGAAAATGTTTCAAGTACTGCTGCAGTACTTTGAGGAAGAATTTGCGAGCCACTCAGCAGCAGCAGCACTTGAAACATTTTCATGAAAAATCACAAGTTTTAACTGTTGGATACGCAATGAACCGAGAAACTTGCTCGTGCAGATTGCAACTTGCTCTGCTCAAACTGTCAATCAAAATATCAAAGTTGTGGTCGAAATTTGCAAGATTGTCATTAAAAGAACATTCGTTTTGACTGTAAATTATAACAATATCTAATGTTGACATGTTCAAAACAACACTATCACATTACCTGTTTGTTCTCAACTGCTTTTCCTTCCCGCAACAACTCCAGACGCACATTGTTCAAGTTGGTTGTAACGTTAATTCCTTTCAGTACAGCTCTTTCAACCAACGGATCCAGCCACATGGTTCGACCAATACTAAAAGAACAATGTAATGCAAGTTGAATTTAGATGTCTTAAAAGCACTTTATTCTGACAACAAGCTTAAGCAATATCTTCTAGATTCTGATAGGTTACAGGCAACAACAACAAGCCTTTATTTTGCATTTTTCCAAATAATAAATACATACATAAATACATTCATATACACATTCTACACAGGCTACAGAAAAGAATTAATAATGTACGAGAACAGGTATTAAGTAAAAACTTTGGCATATTGATTTGAGGGCAGTCTGGTTGAGGAGTATGTTCTTAGTTGGATAATGAGGTCAGCTGGATGGTTAGGTCGGTTGGATAGTTACGTCAGTTGGATAGTTAGGTCGGTTGGATAGTTAGGTTAGTTGGGTGACTAGGTTGTTTGGATGGTGAAGTCGGTTATATGGTTAGGTTGGATGGATGGTTAGAATGGTTGGGTGATTAGGTTGGTTGGATGGTGAAGTCGGTTATATGGTAATGTTGGTTAGTTGGATGATAAGGTTGGTTTGATGGTTAGGTCGGCTGGATAGTTATGCTGGTTGGATAGCTAGGTTGGTTGGATTGTTTGGCTAGTTTGGTGATTAGGTTTGTTGGATAGTTAGGTCAGTTACATGGTTAGGTTGGTTGGATGGTTAGGTCAGTTGGATGGTTAGGTCAGTTGGACGGTTAGGTCGGTTCGATGGCTAAGTTAGTTGGATGGTTAAGTTAGTTGGATGGTTAAGTTAGTTGGATGGTTAAGTTGGTTGGATGTAAGGTTCGTTAAATAGTTATCTTAGCTGGCTAGTAACTTAGTTTAAAGACCTTAATGCGACTCTTCCTTGCAATTCCTTTCCTTCAATCAAGCGTTTGACAAAGTTGAAAGCCTGCAATTATTATAAAGAGCTTTAATAAATGTGTGATCATCCATGAAATACTTATTTATCTTCTCAGCAAAAAAATTATACCTTTACACGTTAAAAGAACAGTTTTGAATCAGAGATCTGTCAGTGTAAGCTGAGTTGCACAATTATCACCCAAACATAAGGTGCTTACATGGAGGTTATGCTCCTAAAAGCTCATACTGCGATTGGCTCACACACATTTCCTATTGTGACATTGCATTACCTTGCAATCGAGAATTTTTCTGCCTAAACTTGAAATATGCTCATATACAATTGTGCACATATGCAACGGCTCTATCTCTGCCACCTTGTCAGCCTCAGGTCTTCTCCTCGGCTGACTTGTTGGCAATAACCTACTTTCTCTAAATTATATTCTAATTAAATTCTATTTTACTGTCCAAAACCTCTTTTTCTGACAGGTAGTTAGTGCAAGCTCGGAAATGTTGCTTTTGTGATAAAGTTTTCTTAACCACTACCACATGACTGACGTTTGTATAGCTTTTATGACAGAGCTATGAGCTTTATTCAAAGAGCAACATGTTGTCTGATGCTACCTAATTGTATCCTCTATCGTTCTGCTTGTCATGTAAAAGTTGTCAACAACAAAGATCAACATACTATAAATGTCGGAACATGCTAACAAAAGGAGTAAACTGTATATATCTTATGTAACAATGAACATTTAAAGGGCACAGTCATAAATCTGTGCATGATTGAAACTTGAGCCGATTTCTAACAAGAATACAGAAAAAACAATTATTATCAAATTTATATAGCGCATTTCCATGTAGATATGTTTAAATGCGCTTTACAGGCATATACTGTACAGGGTCAACAGTTCTAAGGATCTTAGAAAGTCCAATAATAACGGCTCACATATATATAAATGGAAAGAACACAACACAGGGATCACTGCCCTGTTCTTTGTGATAAGTGTGTGAGGGTTCTTTGCAGTCCCCTGATAGCAAGTCGAGAGACTTGACCTACGATTTTTTACGTCGGTATCCGAGAAGATGTGAGGATCTAACCATTTATATATCTTAGAGCAAAGGCAGCATCTCCACAGTTAAATAACACAAAAAGGTACTATGATAAAATTAAAAACGAATTGATTTTGACAACTGATTTAAAAGCATGACGAGGTGACAAGATTCAGTTAACACAAATTTCCCTGCATAAATCTTAATCTTTAATGTTCCGGGATGGAACTTGGAGTTATAGATTTCTGGCGCACGTGCAGAACAATAACAAAGTTCTATTCAAACTATAAAAATGCAAGGGTTATATTACTTTAACGAAATTAAACTAATAAAGACCAATGGTTACCTGGTCTGTCCAGTCCATGTCTTTATCCATGGGCTGGATACGACAAATGTATGCCTGAATTGCCTGTTGAATAAATTCATACGGTTTAAACTCAAACCCTTGAATTGCACTTTTTAAGTATATGGTGGTCAAATCTAAAAAGGATTACATATTAACTGTATATGTTTTATACTTTGTAATAAAAAATTATAATTAAAATGTGATCTGATTATCTCATTCAATCATTGAACCAGGGAAATCCAATTTCAGTCATCTCGTAGTCTGAGGCGAGTTATTTCATACTTTACCCTAAAGAAGGACTATAGTTTGAAACGGTGTTATTTCCTGTCGCTGCGGTGTCAAACTTAAATTTCACTTGTCCAACAAAAAAGTCGAAAAAAAGAAGTTGATCGTTCTGTGAACTTTTGAAGGCTGTGTTTCATTAACATCAGCCATATCATTATCGTCTGATTAAAACAACAGAAAAAAACTTTCACAATAATTGTCGTTAATCTTTAATTGGAATTTTTGGACCCACTAGAACTGACCTGCTCTAAACAGATATGGCTTCATAGCTAAGTTGGTTAGAGCACTGTACCAGTATCGCAAAGGCCACGAGTTCAGATCCCATTGAAGCCAGAGCTTTTTTTAGCCTTCTCTTTTGCAATTACTTAAATTGAGTTTGTAACCATAAAAATCGTATCTTAACGTCATTACTCAAAACTGCAGTACAAAAAACATCACAATGATTATCTTTTACAATAACTATTGTCAAAATGTTCAGCATGAAAATATTAACACAACTAATGAAGGGCAACTGTTAACGAAAAACTAATTTCCTTCTGGGGTACATTCATAGAAAATAACAAAAGGCTGAAGGTGTTGTTATGCTGTTAAATATCTAACTATGCAAGATTACTTACCTGAAAGGGCACATCGTGAAACTGAGCAGGCAGTTTCAACAGTTTGAGAACATCAACGCCATACATCACACCCAAATCAACAAACAAAACCTGCAGTAATACAACACAACAAATCACAATACACTCTACTTAACAATTAGAATAAGAGCTCGCAACTTATATCGGCTGATAGAATGAAGAGGACAAATTAAGGGCGATTATTTTATGACCTTGCAGTTTCCTGCAATCTGATTGGTTGACGCACGGTCTGTCAAAATGCGTATTTGGCCAAAGGGCCATATACATGCGTATTCGGACCGGTTTCCCAGATGTTGCTAAAAGACTTAGGATAACACATTTAAAGTGTATGACTTGCCTCCAATTTGGCCAAATATTTGTCCAATTTAAGGAGATTTCTAGGATTTGTAATAAATAGAAAAGAATTCCAAGGGTTTTCCAGTGACCTGGAGAAAAACTTCAAAAATCCCAGAGGTTTTCAAGGAATTCCATTGGCAGGTCACCAAGTTTGAACGTGACTGTTACATTATTAGTAGGGCAAGAAGTTATTGTCTTACTTATAAATTTTTTGGTATCATTCACATATTTTTCTTTTTTTTTTATCAATATACAGTGAAAAAATACAAAAATTACAAAAAGAGATTGCTAGTAAGTCTAGCTAAGATGCTACCGGCGGCCCTATTCTGGTGATGCTAACACGGGACAGGGTCTCAGCCGAACCAAGGAAAAGGCACTTACATGTACCAGGTTTAAAACACTTCACAAACAAACACCTGTGTATAAGCTTCATATGTTTACTTTTTGTAAAATTTCTTATTCTACTTAGCTTACAACAATTACATCAACCTAACAATTTTAAAACACCAGGGAAAACAAGAACCAACTACAAATGTTTCAGTCTCTACCAGAATACTTCTCCTTCAAACAGGCAAAATTAACCAATAATGTACAATAAACAGTTTTCCATTACCTCGCTAACGCCAGAAGAGACAATTTAAAATGATGGTATGGTGGCGAGGTTTATGAGAGGAAATTGATAATTTGTATCCTTTTTATTTCAATGTTAGATATTAATGTATTTTGTTTTTAATGGCGCACGCTCATTTAGTTTTTAAGATTTTGTTTTATGTGCGAGCTTGTTGCTTTTTGTTGTGTCGCGTATGCCGCAAAATAATTGGTGTCTAACGGTTTTATCTATTTGTTTTCCTTGCTTTACTAACGTTGTTCAGATACTGTGCTCACTTAGAGGGTGGCTCTACCTGAATTGTTCTTCAAGGATTTAATGGAGCCGAAACCAATTGTAGAATTGCACACAGTTAAGGTATCCTGCTGTTGAACAGAAACTGTTTTGCTATTTATTTTCAGCAGTATATATAGTTTATGTCTGTTCAGATATCAATTGATAATGATGTTAACAATTTGGTGGTAAACATTTTGTATGAGTTGTTGATCATATTCTTATGATAATTAGTAGAAATCTAGTCACTATCTTTAGCAAATGCTGTGATTTGATTGGCTACCGCACTCGCTATCTATCATTTGATATTGTGTGAGATGTAAACAACCCATCCCATATGGTGCTCATACTTATAAGATCGGACCGGACAGCGGTAATGATAATACGGGAGTTAGTACTAAGGCTGTCGTGATAATGATATTGAAAGTTATGGTAATTATGATAATGATCATGGTCATGTTCATGATCATGATGGT
>JAODFW021012739.1:0-10032 GCA_027575235.2 Palythoa mutuki | reverse complement strand
GCTAAAAAATTTAAGCTGCGGCTAAAAAAGTTGTCATTATAGAAAGCCCCAGCTAATTTTTACTCGGAACACACATGTACCCCTCAATTGCCCTGGTGAAAGCCTTTGAAGCTATGGCATATATTCCTCAAAAGTCAAGAGTGCTCCGGCAAAATTCACTGTTCGCCGGCCCTTAACTGAAACTCTGAATAAGCACGCCACTGTAGCACTCATTCAACGAGGATAACTAAAGCCCCTTCAGCCACAAAGCTCTGTAGTCCCTCCAAGATCAGGTTTTTAATAACCATGTAATTCTTTTCCTCTTGAAAACAATGTTATATAGTACTTACTACTAGATATGTCATTAAATACATTGCTACTTACTTATAATCTTCAAGCTATAATATTATATAGTATATTACAATGTTTTTGGTACAAATCTTACATAATTCTCAAAAATGTGTTACTTAGCATAAAACATTTAGATGAATTCTTTAAACCTTCTTAGCACAATATTTGGATGTGTATAAGTTCACTTAACTTGTTACATTTCTTTTAGAAGTAATATAAAAAAGGACTCCAAGCAAAACTGATTTACAGTACTTAATAAAATAAATACAAAACTTAAGTAAGTAAATTAACATTTAGAATAATATTAAATTATCACACAAAAAATTGTCGGTAAAAAAGAAATTTTAGTTCATAACATTTTGTGCCTTCATGATCTACCATATATACATACATATATATCTCTAATTAAAAAATGTTTATCTATATGGGGAAGAGGGCTTGATACTTGTTGTAAATAGTGCTTAAATAGATAAAGACAAAATGTTGGTTCTGGTTACTCCGTCACGATGTTCACAGAATAAGTCAGTTGCCTGACGAGTATAGCTCAAGCCACGAAACAAATTTGTAGCAACAGAGTAACCAGGACCTCTGTTTTGTCTTTAAGGGGTAGCAAATGGTAAATCTGAGACTGTCCGAGATGCTGAGATGGCCTTTTTGAAATCCGAGCCCGAGACTTTAGAAAGCAATGAATAATCCGAGACCGAGACCAAATGATACAAAAAATCCGAGATTGTGAGATGGAGAAAAAAACAAAAAAATATGAGACTTCGAGGCATGGCAAAAATATGATGAGATTTCGAGACCTAGCTGTATTTTGCCGAGACTTTCATTTTTAAGGGACCATTATTTAGCTACCCCCTCTTTATCTACATATATATCTATGCATCTTGCTATTAACCCTTTCAGCCCCTAGAGGACATTTTTCAACATCTAACTTCTCTTTACATAACTTAAACAAAATAATAAAACTTGTAACGAGGAATTGATCAAGTGGAATAAGCTGAAGAATTTGAAAAGCTAAATTCTTCAAAACTGCTAAATATGAATAGTATTGGGCTCAGTTGGGAGAATTTACCAACATGTCATTTTCTTGTGTTTGGAGCTTAAAGGGTTAATGGATGCAAAATCGACTCTGTGTGTTTTCAGTTGGCGATTTTGATTATTTTCTGTTTCATCACTGATTTATAAGGGCTTCAAGGATCAGATACCAAATTAAATGAAGGATTGACTTTAATACCTAACTGTATTCAAGATTTTATGTCAACATTTTCTTAATTACCAGAAAAAACTTTTTTACCGTCATGATGAAAAACCTTTTTATATCCCAGGCAACTTCAGAGCAAAAACGTTTTTCCTTATTTTTAATCGCTCACAGATTATGTCATTATTCATCAGATCTACTGTAACTTGAACTTGATGCCCTTAATTGTTTTGCAATTATAGTAAGCAAATTCATTAAGAAAGTTAACCCTTTTCCTACCTACCATAGTTTTCAAGAGTCAATCCAGTAGTTTTTAAAACTTGCATATTAAAAATTGCAAGCGAACTTCTGAATTTCATTATTTATACAATCGACATTTTCTGAGTCTACATTTTAAAAAAAAGAAACAAACTTAATGGTTACTTTATACAAAATTTCGACCAATTTCAAAAGTTTAATCATCCATTTGAGATTAGGTTTAGAAGGATAAGTGTTAATAGTAACTATACTAATTTATAACAGCTGAACTCACTCTCTTAATATTAAATAATGTATATGTCTGTAGTGAATAAAGTTAATGATGAAGATGATGAAGCTAATGTCAGAAATATATTTCCAATTTTTCAACTCATAAAACACCACTGACATAAGTAAGTGTAAACAAAACCTTTTTACCTTTCAAAGTTTGAAAAGCGAAGAAAATAATCCAGCTTATGTGATTCTGGCTTCTTTGTCTGAAGTATTTCCATATGGTCCAATTTTATAAATTATTATGTTTCAAATGCCTTGCTCTGGCAGTATTTCATGGATGTGATGCTATATCACATGCCAATAGCTGTCAATCATCTGCTGTCTCATATGATGACAAAAGAGCAGCATCTACAGGCTCCATACATGAAGGGCATGTGAATGACCTCACCAGCCAGTCATCAATACACTCCTTATGATACGTGTGCATACACGGTAAAAATCGAATGGGGTCACCAACTGTAAAGTCAGTCATACAAATAACACATCTGCAATTGAAAACATACAAAATGGTTTTAGTGAAAAATTGGGAGATAACCATGTAGAGATAATTAATGTTGAAGGTTTATTAAAGTTGCAACCTTGAAAATTAGCTTACGTAAGTGTACAGTCAAGGGATCTGAGAACAAAGAGATATTCAATAGAGTACTAAAGTGATGACGTCACAAAAATTTAATTTGTGAAATTACTAAATAAATTTGGTTGTAATATTCAGAAAGAAGAAGATAAGACATGCCTCCATGCCAAAGTTTAACATTTTGCCACCAATCAGTTATGAACCAAGCCATTTTTAGAAGGATTTGTATGGTGTCATCAGAGCATAGCCACAGATCTCATCACTGATTGGTGGCAAAATGCGAAACTTCGGCATGGAGGCATGTCTCATCTTCTTCTTTCTAAATATTACAACCAAATTTAGTAATTTCATAAATCGAATTTTTTGTGACGTCACACTTTAGTACTCTATTAAATTATTTATTATATCCATTTTGAAATCACAGTCACTCTGTGCAATCTAATTGGCTCAGAGCTGAATGATTAATTCCTAAATTGAACTTAATTTTCAACTCTAAATTGTATCTTTTTTAAAAAAAGTGGCTCTCAGATAAATAAAAATGTTGATGTTTACCTTATCTTATTGTTTGATTTAAAAATGAATGTAATAAAGTGGTAATTGAACTTTGAGTTGTGCAATTTTGGTCTGAAATCAAATCATACTTGTGACTTCAAATCAAGCAAGCTTATGCTATATAGCTATGTGCTTGTTTGATTTTGAAATCAACACAGATGATTTCAGACCAAATTACACTCCATTCAGTTTAAGTACCATAATAAATTGAAATAAGTCTTAAGAAGCTAAGGAGATTATTTAATCACACGATCTGCACATGAGCACTAAGGGTCACCTTTGATAAAGCCAATATTCATTAACATCAATTAATGCTCTAGTCACTCATTTGCAATAAATCTAAATATATTATAGGAAAGATGTGGAGCATTGCACAGACTGAATCAGGAAAGAAACAGATAACTTTTAAGACACTATCAACATGAACTGAAAAAAAGTTGTCTGTGTTTAAATTTTACTTAACTTCTCAGTAAAAATATTGTTATTTGCTATTTGCACAAGGGTCAATCAATGTTTTCCATTTTGTTATTCAGTTTTTGGTCATAAATGTTAAAAAAATTAAACAACTGCTGACCTCCACCAGGTTTATAGCTGGAACAATATATCAACTGCTTTGGAGGTAAATAATACTCAACACCTGCTATATTTAAACCAATCAAATTCGTGGTTGTCGAACCAATAACAATATATCAGTATAAATTATGCTTGAAACAAAGTTCCTTCGGTCTAAAATTCACAGTGAGAGTTGCTATGTTATGTAACGAAACCAACATCAAATTTCTTCCGCGTCAAGGAATGGAAACGTTTTAATCCACTGGCACTGAAGTATGATTTTCCATGTTATAATCAGAAACTTGTGTGAGTGTGAGCTACAGCACCGAGAGAGTGTCACGCATAATGACGATTGTTTTTTTGGCATTTCAATGTATCACCATGCATTTCAAACGCAAAACGAAAGTGCACATAATTCGAATGAAATACTAGGAAATATAACCAAATATAACTCCGGAAAACGGATATATCCACAGCTTTATGGGTTAAATTTAGTCTGAGGTTTTTATATTCAGCAAGCCTGTCATATTATTTGACATTTTATTTGAGAAACAAAACCGACAAAAGTGATTCAAATTCTCTAAAAAATAAACACGAGCTGCTTAAACTGCAAACAAAAGTTAATTGTATAGTACTAGCATACAGGAAATTATCAGAGCAAGTAAGTCTACTTAGATCCTAACTAAACAACACAAGCGCAGATGGCACAAACTTGCAAAAACGAATCCGCAAAAACAATCGTTAAAACTTACTCTCGTTTCTTCTTGGCGTCTTTACCATCATATTTTCCGACTGGAAGATGTTGAATTAGACCTAGTCTTTGAGCTAAACGGATCTGTTGTTCTTCAGAGAGTAACTGGGGAGCGTATTGGCTTTGGATGAAAATCGGGGCTTCTTCCTTTAAAAGTAAGAACGGAAAATCACTAAGTACTTTGTTGGCGATCAATTTTGAGAGCGAGACAAAGACCCACATTTCACTTACTTGATATGGCGGTGGAGGTTCGCCTCGCGTTGGGGAATCTTGACTGTCTTCATCGTGTAAGAGCGAAATATCGTCCTGAGAAGTGCCTTTGAGGCAGTTCCCCATAATGGGAACTAATGAAGCTCCACAAGAAACGCGAATTTACCCAGCCGAAATCCGTTTGTGTCTGAAGAAAAATTATTCTAACCAAAACAAATGTCGATCTTCAGAATTGACTTGTGACGTCATCCAGACGCAGTTCCTGTTTTGTTTCGAAAGTGCCCCATGCCCTCGCGGCCACTAATTGACTCGGGATCCGAACAGGTTTTCCGAACACCCGAGTACATTTCCGAGTCTGCTCATTCGATGCGCGCCTACTTCGAAAAGGAAGCATGGCGGACAAATGAGAAAAGTATGAAGATGTGATGAATTTGGAGTTTATATTTGCATTTATACCATGTCCAGGATGCCGGTGGCAGTTAGATCAACTTTATCCAATGCGTTAGTCACTTCAGAAGCGCTGGAAGGGGCGGCAAAGGAGATCGATCGACAGCTAAACAATGACAGACAGTTTCCTGACCTTAGTGAACAGTTAAGGGTTGGCTCTCATGGTAAGAGTTTAGTGCTTAATCAGAAGAACTGCCAGTAAATTAGTTGTCGCTTGCTAGCAGTCGACGGTATATAATATCTGGCAAAAAGGTTACAATGAAATCAGTTCGTATACATAGTTTTACTTGTATTTATAATTGAATGAATCTTCATATAAACTCTTTTGGATTTTGGACATAATTCATTGATCAGGAGTTTGAGTATTAAAACAAGTGGACAAAAATCTTGTCTCCCTTTACAGGGCTTTTCAGTCTCAAACACAAACTACGACACAATAAGAATCCCAACTGGCAGGAGGCATGTACCAGTTGGCTGTTTACAATGTGTGGTGGATTTGACTCTAGGATTTTACCTGAAGACAAATCCAACTAGTGGGACTTGAACCCAGGTCAAACACATTCAAGCCTGACACCCTGACCGCTAGGCTATGCTTACCCCCATCATATTATAGAAAAAATATTCTTGTTAATGCAAACTTCTTTTTCTCAGAAGGGTCCCTCATGGGAATCAAACCCATGACCCTCCAATTGCTGGTATACTCACTGAGCTACAGGAACTCACGTAGGGAATGATTTGCCTTACTTGGTTCTTATAGATGGAACATCGGTTATTTATCCTGCTAACTGCTAGGTTCAATATACATTAGTAATTGAAACTGCATTTTTGAAAATAACTGTATAGATCTAAGAATTGTTCTTGTTGACACAAGCTTCTTTTTCTCAGAAGCTCCTTTTTCTTCCAAGAAAGCGAAGCTTGTATCAAGACAACTATTTCTTCTATAGTTATTTCCAAGCTGCAAACTTATAAGATAAAATAAAGATAAAGAAGTTTATGACAACTCCCCGAAAGGGGCTTTTCAGTGTCATTCACAAACACAACACACTAAGAATCCCAACTGGCAGGAGGCAGACCAATCGGCTATTTACAAAGCGTGATGGATTTGACTCTGGGATTATAGTGGTCAGAGCGGGACTTGAACCCGGGTCAACCACATTCAAGTTCGGCGCCCTGACCACTAGGCCATGCTTGCCTCCAGTGCCCTGACCATTAGGCCACGCTTGCCTGCAGTATAGGACCTAAATATTTAGTTTCTTCTGCTAAGCTGTTAGGTGAGTCACAAACTAATTGTGCTCTTCTTGGACATACAGTAAGGGTCCGTATTTTTGTTGCTTGTGAGATGTGGGGTTGCAAAATCATTGATCAAGTACTCTGTCAATGAGCTGGTATTCTGTAAACAAAAGTTTGAAATCGGTCATCATTGCAGGTAACCAAGCAGTGTAAAAAAGTTAATGTACTATTCTCCTAAATTTCCTTCGTAACCTGAATGTCGTTGTTCTGTCTGTCAAGGCGTTCATGAATGTGTGAATGTGTCCAGCTGTGACAGTATCTTCAGCATAGAATATCTAGAGTGGAAGTGTCTCTTTCTAAGTAACACGGGTATGACAATTTCAGCAACAACAACAGCGGAAACAGCTCCGGGAGCCATTATCTGTTCCGTGCAACTGTTTGTAAGGTTGGCTGCTGTACTGGAAGTAGGTGGAATTTGAGCAAATGTTCGGTAACTCCATTAAGTGTTGCCTGTAGGTACAGTACTAGTAGAAGTTGAATAGTGGAGTTCTCGATGGCAGTCTTAAATGCAGTCTAGGACCAGCTGAAGTAGAATACTGGAGAACAGTAATTTCACATCAAAGGGCACTTGTTCGTGGTCACCAGGCAGTCAAACTGTCTTAATAGCGTCAACAAAGTCCACCAAATTATATAATAATGAAACTTTTGCCCAATAGTATTTGATGACAACTTTTTCAAGTTTGGCGTAAAATTGTGTTCTTAACTATATAACTATATAAATGTTCAGTCAGCAACACATTCAAGCTTATTGATGAGAATAACAAGTTTACCAGTTACAATATGATATTCTTTAAAAGAGAAAGTTATTCTTATCTTTCTTATGTAACATTACTGTACATACACACATGCGGTTACATCATATACAAGCTTCTTCATTTCACAATGTTTAATATTAAAGATTTTTACCGCAGTTATATGTAATCACGTTTAATACATTCTCCTTAATATAATAATGTCTTTAATAAATTCAAAAGATAAAAATACATATCTCAAGTTACAAATTAGTCAAATAAGAAAAAGTTAAGAGCTCTAGAATTTACTATATGTACATCTATTTACATTAAGGTGCTAATATCATATCTAAAAATAAGTTCAAATTAGCCATTGATCTTCAAATTACCTGTAAGCCAACTGACACGGCAGCATAAAGTGAATATGCTGTTAATCTGAAATAATAAGAAGCATTGATAGCTAATTAGCTCATGCATGCTAAGTGCATACACGTGCAGTATTTACAACTATTTATAATAATACAGTTAAGTGAAATCGACGCTCTGATTGGCTAAAATCATGAACAAAACTCCAATGGAGCACGCATATGGCGTCAGCAATTTTGTCGATCTGCAAAAATAAAAGTCTACTTTTTGATGTTTTTCACGATTGTTAGAAAAACAATTACGGAAAAAAAAATATGAAATGAACAAAATCCATCCTTTTGAAACTTCCGAACATTTGTCTTAGGTTTTCAGTGTCCTGATAGTTCGAGTTTCAGCATAACACAACTCAAGATAGTAACTCTATCGCTATTGGAGTAAGATTTCGAAAGAAGTGTCTTCGAAAGGCATTTCAAAAAGGGAAAGCAAACAATAGATAATTTTATCAAAAAATAATAGCGTTAAGGAATAAATCGACAATAATAAGGAAAATGTTTTATGCTAAATAACTCGATAGATGCACGCTATCTATGAACCATTTCTTTGTTACACTATGCTGTGTTCGAATGTATTGTCAAGCGGCTATCCTAACTCAAAACAATCAAATAGACGACACCAATTTAATGATGATGCTTAGCTTTCATAGACATAAGAAATAATGTCCACATGTACACGGGAATCTCTGTACAGTAGAGAATATAAAAAGAACGAGATTAAGTGTTTGCAACTTTAGATTCTAATTGGCTTCATTTAATCACAAACTCGAGTACTTTATACTGCTTATCAAACCTCTTGGTTAGTTTTTTCATATTGTAATAGGTTAATATTTTGGAAATAAAAGTTGATATGGCCAAGAACTCTCAAGTTCCATTTTGTACAAACATGGAAGAGTTCTTTATTCAATATATCTTGATATCAACTTGAAGTAGTGTAGATACACGAATTGTCATCGCGGTAGGAATTTGAAAAACCCGATGTTTTGAGCATTAGCCCTTCGTCAGAGCATCAGTGATTCAAATTCCTACGGCGATGACAATTCGTTTATCTACACTACAGTACTTCAAGTTTGTATCTACTCACTGACGCATTTAATAGTTTTTGTAAAAACTGTTTACTTAAAGTTTTACCTTGATAACATTAACCTGATAAAACATCTTGATAAAAATAAATTGTTTAAATCAAAATCTTAAATTATTTTAAATGACGTTGATACCATAATTTCACTCAAGTTCCTTATAGAATGCAAAAGTCCTTATAATTAACAAACGACCGTCTGCAAATCTAAAATCTCTGATTCTTCTCAGTAACAAAAACTTTGATGCCCAGTCCGTTTCAACTCTCCTGTACGCTTCCTTTAACATTTCTTCAGCATAAAATTAATTGCGAACAAATGGCAAATAAACAGCAGCTAACAAGCAGCCTTGTATTACACTCTGGCCAATCGTATATTCATCACCTACTTCAAGATCGAGCTTCTCTTTTCAGACATTCATGTATAGATCATTTATTTTAAAATCGTCTATCTTTCTAGGGAATTCTTAACAGAATATCCCATCTTGCTCGGGTAAATGTGTCCTCAAGATCCACAAAGAATGCACATATTTACTGGTTGGCCTATAAACTTCTTTCTATTTATTTAATTGTCTAGCATTACCCCAATTGCATCTCTATTAATTGAAGTATTTTCTGAATCCACACTGTTTAAGTGCTATTCGACTTTCTTGCTTACTATCTTCGGCACCACTTTTGATGTATGTGGTATCAAACTAAAACTTTGGTACAGTTTGCGTTCATGTGCATTTGGTTTCTTAGGCATGTTATTAAGACTGCCACTGTATAGACCTTAAGATCATAAATGGTAACGATTGGAATATTCTTTTGTCTGCATTCAAATTAGCCCTACTAGCCTCGTTTTGGGTAACATATTCTGTTGAAAGTTTAACTCAAGAACAAAGCCATTCCCCCTTTTTATACATGAGATTGCATACACTGTAGATGCCATTACTTTATCTACGTATACCGCATTTTTCTAGGAATTTTACTACTCTGATATTTCTTCCGTTCCAAGAGCCTGTTTGTTCTTCTTTGACTTTATTTACTACTTCACTTTTCAATATAGGTGAACCTGTATCGTCTGAACATTTCCTACTGTATGTTCTCTAGGTTTTATATCCTTGCCATATAGATCTTCCACATACTCTTCTGAGCTCGAAACTAGCGGTAGTCCACTGGTCTGGGACTAGTAAAATTCAATGCTGGACTAGTAAAAAAATGGACCTACTCACAACTAGCCCAATTATGGGCTAGTACTTTTTCATACTCACCAGGCCAGTGACTAGTACTAGCACTGCTCTTTCCATTATTTTAACCCTTTCAGCCCCAGGCAATTTATCAACATCTAACTTCTCCGTACATAACTCAAACAAAATAATATAACTGG
>JAODFW021012651.1:0-10033 GCA_027575235.2 Palythoa mutuki | reverse complement strand
GATTTGATTGAATATACTATCAGAGGAAAAGTGCGTAGTGGTCAAAGGAGCAAAAGCTTTCGAGTTGGCCACTACCAGTACCACTTAACAGCATGACACTTTGCAAAACTTAATGCATATATACATATGTCACTGGCATTTGCATCAATTCATAGGTACTGTTGTGCTAACAAATATAGAAACTGGCCTAGCTTGGTGAACAGTATGTCTTTCAGCCCCCATGCTGTTCCACTGTATCTTTGTACTAAAACTACTTGTAATAAACAAACTAAACAAACACACCAAAAGGTATTTTCTAAGAATACACATATCAGATGGATTTTTTTACATTGCAACACTAGTTATCACAAGGCCATTTATTAAACAGTTTCCAAATGATCTTAAAAACTTTAAAATAAAGACTGTATATTCTACTAAAAAGTTTGAAACTGAGAACCAAAGTTTGGTACCAATGCATGTGCAGCATTATAACTAGTTATAATTCAAACATGTAGTTCCCCAACAAGTGTGTGATATCCTGACAAAAATTCAGGGAAATTTATTTTTGATGTGGAAATTAAAATGTCTTTTCAGTCCTTCTTGTGTCTCTTAGTGATCTGTATAGTTTATGTTTTGTAATAAGTTAAAGCTATAAAAACTTTTAAAGACTGTGGTACATCTATACATGAATTCACTCCTTCATGTTTCCATGTACATAAAAATTTACTCAAAGCTAAGGAATTCCTTTATAACTATGAAATAACTGCTTAAACAGTTTCACATTTGGCCCCTCAGCATAATAATTACAGTACAAAAGCTACAGTCATTCTTAGGGACTGCAGATTTTTTTTTACTTCACTGTGATGTCCCATTGGTTAAGTTGAGATTAGGTCATTCAGTTCGCAAGTGCTGCAGATCTCCAGTCCTAAGCCTTCTCTGTTTAATTAGTGAATTACTCACAGTCTTCAGGTCATAAGCCAAACCTAGCCAAGAGCAAAAGTCAATGAGAGCAGTCGACATGTTCCAGCCCACACCAAGTTCACTTGTTGAGTAGTCACTTGGAAAAGTGTGATGGAAGTTGTGGTATCCTTCCCCACCAGTTGTTAATGAAACCAAATGATTCTCTGCTGGGCTGATATACTTGTCGTAGGGTCTGTTACCCCACATATGGGCAACACTGTTGACACACCAAGTCGCATTGAGCGTTATAACATATCTCAAAGCAAAAGCAAGAAAATATGCATTCCACAAAGTCTCTCCCCAAAGGTAATGTGGTATTAATGTGGGCAAGATAATGCAGAAGATAAGAGCCATTGGCCTGTAGTACCTGGATTAAAAACAAATAAAACATTCTTTTAACAACAGAACAGAAAGACAAACAAACTGAAAACAAACTGTCACAGATTTAGGTAAATTTCCCTACTGGCGCATACATAATCATGAAAAAAATCTCACACATTTTCAATGTTTTTAAACCTAACACAAACCCAAAGCCAAACATAACCTAACTTATGGATTGTTTTTTGCTTGTGTAATTAAGTATGCCCCAATACAGAAATTGAATCCCATCTTTTTATATTCAACAACAACAACAACAACAACAACAATCTTTTATTAATAGTTACAAAAGGGTTTACAAAAAAAAGTAATTGCTCTTCGCATTTAGTTAAATAGCTATTCGAGGCGAAGGCAATAAAATCCAAAAAAACCCAGTACAACAGTAAATTTGTAAGAAAACAAAAAAATGGCTATTTTAAGGAAATATTTACAAGAAATTAACAGTGCATATATAGATAAGATTACAAAGATTTTTTTTTTATATTTTATAATGAAAGAAGCTGAGATTGGACAGCAGTATAATGATTACAATGGTTTTCCTTGACACTTACAGTATATGCATGAATAATGTGCAAAAAAAAAGAAAAAAGTCAATATGAAACTATACTTTCATATAGTTCATGATCCGCTCATGATTAAATTACAACATGGCAAGCCTAGGGCTAAACTCGAAAACCTTAGGGTTTATTTTGGCACTAGGCATTTCCTTCCTAAACTATATACAAATTTCCAAATACTTAATATTTTATTATAAAAAAAGAATATACATATATAGATCTTTTGTAACCTAATCTCAAAAGGAAATGCAAATAAATTATTATTATTATTATTGTCGAATAACCAAAAAAGCAACACAATATAACATTACGCATCTTCTACCTTGATAACAATGGTAATTTATTTATTTTAAAGTAAGACAATTGGACAAAGGGAAATGTTTGCTAGCGTTCATGATTTGCTTACTGCATAACATGCTAGCTACTTGTAAGAGCGAACCGTAAGCTTGTAAAACAGTAACGTCTTGTTGTTTGGTCTCTAATGACGTCACTTGGTGTCCATACTCGTCAACAATTCCAATCATCTCCACCAGTCTGCATGTGTTACGCTCGTGTGGGAATTACTGTATTTTGAAGGCCACCGGGCAAGACTATTCTGTAACCACTTACAGCTGTATTTTTGTACAAGTATTGAAACAACAGGTTTATTCATGAACTCTTTCTTGCTTTACAAGTTGCATCCGATTTGCCATAAACATGTATTTCTTGAAGTTTTTATGTCAACTAAGAATCGAAATCACACATCTTGAATTATAAACTTGGCTTACATCATTAGCAAAATGTGTCAACAATTGTTTACGTACAATTCTGTTGGCTATACGCAGTTATAAACGGAATAATCTTGTAAAAATGATAAGCAATTTTTTTTTCACAGAATTTGAGTTCTCGCTTCAAAACAAGTTCTGGTCGCGCGTGGGTCTGAATCCCGAATGCAGGTCTTGTCTCAGTTTCTGAGGTACTGCCGCAGCTATTTCATAGTTCATTTTTCCTAACCTGGAAATAATTAAACATGATAAAAATAAAATGTTTGCAGACTTGTGTGGAACTTGAGTAAGGGCACTCTCAGGTAGGATTACATGAGATAGTCACAGTGTAGTTATAATTGCCAGATCGAAGGAGAAATATACGTTCCCCGTCCTTTTCTTGAGAGTCTAGCAATGTATAGGTTTCTCGTATCGCCAATTCCAGTGATCTCATAAAAGCTTTGCTCGGCACTGTTTGGAAGCGAGCATTTCCTTTTTCGCTGCTCTTGTCACGCATGTTAACATTGGAATTATCAGCATCTGAGCTAGATTGCAAATTAGAGTCATCATCGAACACACTGAACCCTAAAAGTGAAAACCCTCCAAAAACTTGTGAAATATGGTTTATAAAAATGTTTCTACATTATATTATGTCTAAAATGAAAAATGAAAAAAAAGATAAACGATAATTATACCCCAAGTCTTAACTGTTCTAAAGATAGACTTTTCCCTGTGTTAGTATTTTTAAGTTCCTCGTGATGTGCGGTGTGCTTGTCACTATGGTTTTCTTTTTCTCTTTCATACTCCTTAGCACTATCCTAGTCTTGCTACTGCCGACCAGTTTGCTGAGACTCTACTTGATATCCAAGGAACGGGCTCCTAGAGCATTATTATTTTACTATAATTATGTTGTTATTATTGTTGCAACACAGTGAGCGTGTGTTATGTATGCTGGATATAGTGGTATCAGAAACCAAAATGGTGTGCATGTCCTAACATGGCGAACAAAGTTCCCTTGATGAACCTCAAAGAAAAAAGCTCATAGCAATTCATCAAAAAAACTTAGTTAAGGAGGTAATTCATTAATTAACAAAATTAATTTAAATCTTTGACAATAATTATATTTGCAAAAGATGCTTACATGCACATTTCTGCTCTATTTCAAAGTTTCACAAAATATTAGAAGTTGTTACTACTTACTGTAACTTGTACATGTCTGCCTTTCATTAGGCAAGCTCCCTTACTTACACAATTGTGGTAATTTTATCACTTGAAAAAATAAAAGAGTTTATATGCACTTAATTTTAAAAGGCACATTAAATTATTATCAGCAGCCTTAAGATTTCTTCTTAGACTACTTCAGTAAAACATAGCTATTAAAATAAAAGAAATTTCAAAAGCAAAAAATCTAGATGTTGTAGACCTTTCTTATGTAAACATCTGTGTGGTGTAAGTAAAATGAAACAAAAAATCTATTCTCATGATTAACAAGAGGATAGTTTTATAATCAGGTCAGCACTATATACATTTTTTGAAAAAAATAATATTTGATTTTTATTTTTGTTTTTGTACTGAATAGGCTTAAAGTATAAATTTAAATTATATCTATCCCCTAGCTGTACCCAGGCAAAAGTTTAAAAAAATCTAAGAAACACTGATGCCATCAAAAAACGTATTTAATAAGAACCTAATGTCATCAACAAAGTACTGATAAAATTTTATTTCATATATGCCTGGTGTTATTAATAATTGCCTGTATGACATTCTGCAGCTGCATGGTCATATTTCTCTCTTATTTTGTTATAAAAACCATATAATATATTTATATTTATGAAAGATAATTTTGTTAAATGTATTAATTATTTGTATTAATATTTTTTTACACTACAGATATCTTTTCTGGAAGCATTAGGCTGTGAAACAGCTGTTCTGTTCAAAAATGCTGCTGGGGATCTTTTTAATTTTGGTTCGGATTCAGGAGTGTCATTCCTCATGACTAACCCTGAAGTCAATATTAAGTTTAGACAATACTTTGGTAATATTTTAAATTTGTTCTTAATAATAGTTACCAGTCTTCAGGGACTTTGATACTTTTTTTTGAAACTTGAACTTTTTCTAAAATGTTCTTCAAATTTACATATTGAATAATTCCCACCATATTATATACCTACAAGCTTAAGTTGCACAATAATTAGCACTTCTTGGATGAGGTTGAACATGATAGTGAAAATTGTCCAGTCTGACAGTCAGCAAAGCTGAGGTTGATAGTAATAACACAAACTGCAGGCTTGACAATTCTCACTATAGCTCTCACGCAAAAAATTAAATCCAATGAGTGTTTTGTTATTGTATGCATCAAAAATGGCAAACTCAGTGTTTTGGTGCCGTTTCTGATTGCAGCAAACTTGTCTGCAGTATGATTTCATAAATTTTGCTACATCAGAACCATTGTTGGCAGCACTAGTGTGATGTAACAAATATGGCATGCCTACAAGATTTCACAACATGCCATTTGAACCCAATTAGAATTTAGGAAGTGACAGTGATTATTAATAAATAAATAAAGTGTAAAACTAAAATCTAAGAACTTTTTAAAAACCTACTGAAAGCCATAATATAGCATGCAGAGAGAAAAATCCTACATTCCTGGGTTATTTTTTTACATATTTTTAGATTTATTTAATTCTTTGATTATCCTTTTTGCCTTTTGTACAATTTAATGAGGACTAAAATTATAAAAAAACATTATTAGTAAATAATTTTATATACAAAGTTAAAGTACAAAATAAATCATTTACACTATAAAGTTTGTCTTACGTTAACTTTGTGTTTTGTTGATTTAGCATGCATGTCAATGATTTTATTTACATACAAATTTGCAGCATGTAGCAAAACAAGCTACACATACAAGGATGTGCAGAAACTGTTCAATGCAAAGTATAGTAAGTGAAACAGTAAATTTCAATAACATGATTATCAAACAGATAATTATTTTTAGAACTTTTGAAAAAGGAAGTTATCTCTGATTATGAGGTTGAGTATCCATTTACTGTTAATTTAATTACTAATATGTGTTAAGTATTGTATATACAACCTTGCAGCCCTCCTATATATATACATAATTTTATTTAGTTTTTAGGTAACTATTTCCAAAATACGTGAATGAAGCAAGGGTACATTTTGTAGTGTTTATTTAACTAATAAAATTTTACCCATGACTCAGTGTTCTTGTTTTTTGGTCATTTTCTTAGTGTTACGTTTTTGCAGTAATGAATGTAAGTAACAAGCAGTTGTAAAAGAAAAACATCACAGCAAAGGCTTCATAGCTCAACTGGTAGAGCACTGCACCAGTCTGGCAGGGTCACGGGTTCAAATCCCGTTGAAGCCTGAATTTTATTGGTTTGTCTTTTGCGATTGCTTAAAGTATCCCTGAGGACTCATATAATTATATTTTTGTTGACGAATTTATCTTTTACAAGTGCAACCTAGTGTGCATAATTTTAATATAATCGTGTTAACATTTTATATTACTCTTTTTTAACTTTGACATTTATAGGCGAAGCAGTGCAACGGCCAGGAAGTAGAGTGCCCTATCTTCGTGGTGACTTTGAGGTACACAACTTACCAGAAGGCTTGGTTTTTAAAAGGCCGTACTGTTATGGTCCGAAACAGCTGCGAGCCATAATGGAGCGCCAAGAGGACATTTAGTTTACCCTCAAACCAAAAACCAATGCTGGTGGTCAAGGAACTCAAAATGCCAATCAAGAAAGACCTAGCACTGAAGATGACATGATCATCAGACTGTTGACAGCAGTGGCAGGAGAAGCAAGTGCTACCAGGGCTCTACAAAATGTACGACCAATAAGTGAGGAGGAAGTAGAAGTTGTGGACCTACACCTTCCACAAGAGGACAGGCTGCTCCTCTATAGTAGCTGCCGCTGCTACTTCGATGATGATGCATGGCAGGCAGTCGGAGGAAACCTAAGGCATTCAAATGATGAACCTCAGGTTGTGTTGCCAGTTTACACCGACTCAGATGAGCCCTTTTGGTTGTTTCTGGCAACACAAAAACTGTCAACAGTTCTGAAGTCCTCTTTGAACAGCAAAATTAAGGGTTATTGGCTAGACATCAATTCAGAAGAAGAATCCCTTTACCATCTCATCCATACCCACTCCGACATTGTCTTGGGCAAGAATATAGTAAAGACTGAGCATGGCCCACTTTACTACTGTTGTGATCCGATACAGATTGAGGACGGACAATCCTTCCAACTGCCACCACTTTTTAAGGCAGCCATTTTGAAGTATACCACTGCATGTTCCATGTGAAGGCGTGTATGTAGATGCGTCCTTCCCCAGGGGCCCAAGTCACATATTCTAATGACAGAGGGATGCTTTTATGCATGTGCTTTGTATTTTTCATCGGCATTGACATAAGCGCAATTTTGTGATTGTGTTGTATTACGATTTTTAAGACTTTAATCTATTTGAAAACTAATTACTATATAGTCAACGCGCATCTAGGATGTGTTACACTCCAGTGATAGCTCTCAAATAGGTTAAAATATTTCAAGGCTAGTCGTCAAGACCATCATGTCTAGAATCCTCAAATTGTTGCTAGAACACAAGGATTTTTTGGGGTATGCTACGAAAAATCAGTATTTTGGTTGAGTTTTTAGGGAATAAATCATGAACCTGTGAGTGGGGCCCCTGGGTTTAAATGAATGTACAGGGGCTGGAAATTAATTACCACCTTGCTCCTCGTTTGCTGAAGCGGGTGTAAAAGTGGTATATGTGTTTGATCTGTGGGCCGATATCCTCGCAATCGAAGAAGGTTTTGTAAAACCCAGTAAATTTTCCATATTATTAATTTGATAATAATAATTAGAGGCTATTACACAGTGGCGCAAACATATGAAGTTTAGCTTCGAGTGGAAACAATATTTCACGAGTGAGCGCGGCAAACGAGTGAAATCATTTATCCATGAGAAGATAACTTCATTTGTTGGAACCAACGTCCAATTTTCTTATAATTACATAGATATTCATGAGTGTTAAAATTTTTTAAAGAAAACTGAACGAAAAAGATCTCCAAAGGATATGGATCGTATCCTGGATGTTGTTTCACATGAAATCTACGAGTGGCGTATTTTCCAGTAAAACACTCATATCTATGCTATGATGACAACAATGATATGAACCACATCTTTTTTTTTACAAAAGGAACACCTTGTAAAGTATAATAGTGAACTAAACCCCTTTACTACACTTACGTCTGGGCTTGTTCTTAGTTTTTTGGCAAATCTCTCCGCCTAAGTGTTGTCATGTTTTTATGAGAAAAAGCGTATTGTTGTTTGCTTACTTAGACCAACCTTGATGTCAAGATGTTCTTTATCCCAAAGTAAAACGAGAGACTTCCTTTTTGTGTAAATACGTTAGATTAGTACTGCCAAAAACAAATTTGGTTTAAACTGAACGTCCTATGTGCTGGATTCAAATAAGGAAATTAAATAAGTGATTATGTTCATTTGGGCCACAATTGAAATGTGGTACAGTTAAGTATTATATTTTTTAGAATGTTTTGAATCTAGCCTGTTTTTAAAAGTTTGTGAAATACGTTTTTATTAGATGAAACGAGTAACTGGTGTATGGAAAATATAAAAAACGTTTAAAACTGAATTTCTGCAAATTTCAGTGGCCTTCATCTTAATCTTTCTTATTTGCACATTTTCATTTTTTCGGCACATGTGAAGTTTAACGTTTATACTGGACATTGGTGTAACTGACTTAAAACTATATAAAAGTAAAGGGCTTTTTGTTAAATACATTTAAATAATGATTGTGCTCTGAGTTAGCTTATTCCCTTGGGTTAGCATTATTTCATTGTCAAAGGTTTATCTAGATTTGATTTACTTTTCTGCTTTGCTATAATATGCTCAATAAAAACCATATCGGACATAAAAGATTGACTTCTTCTTTTGGCTGTTTGTTTGCTAGTTTCATTTATATTCTGTCAGTAGCTGTGATTTATTACTGTACAAACGCACGAAAACATGGAATCTTTTTGTTCTATATATTATAAACAAAAAACTTTGTAATGGTGACGTCAATCGTGCGTCTGCTCTCTAAAAGAGAACCAATCAAAAAGGGAGAAGAACTTGGGCTATTATATAATATCCTATGGATACATCCTTCCTGATGATATCTGCTAACTAAAATGAAAAATTTAGTAAAAACGATGTTAGTGGTAAATGACAAATACCATTAGGTCATGGTTGCCTGGCAACCAAGGGCGAAAATGTGGATTCAGAAATCCAACGTCGACCACATGAATAAAGTCGAACGGTGTTTACTCCTAATCTGTTTTAGGTTAAAAAGATTTTACTTAACGGCATTGTAGCACATAGTATTTGGTTTTGACATAAAATGAGTTGCCGATTAATTTTCTACCAATTTTCGTAAACACACCCACCCCCTACGGCCCCACTGAAAACCGACGAATTTCATGATCTGAGAATCAACTGTAAATCACAAATTGAATAAAACTTAAATGGTTACATTGTTTGTGCACGTAACTGCTAACGACACAATGATTTTTGCTAAGCAACGCACCCCAGTTTCAAGATTTAAGATGAAAACTATAGCAACAATAGATATAATCACTTTGACTGTGTTGCGTTTCTCACGATTAATGGGGAGTGCTTCCAATACACTATCGGAAAATGGTACAATTCCTCTTTAGTCATTTAGCATACAATTTACAAATCTGTAACCGTTGCTATAACGACAATTTAGTTTACAGAACATAGAACTTGTCAAGACAAAATATATGGCTGGTTTGCCCCTCACATTTGTTGCTTAGCGACGAGAACCAAATTGTTGAAAAATGGTGTCAGTTTGGACTTGCGTAACTTAGCAACGCGTCATTCTATTTTAATCAAACTTTTTTTGCGAGAAATAGAAATAGTGATCTGTTGTTTTGTGGAAGGATTTAGTCTCCAAAGGTATAATATGAAAGTTCTAATTTATTACGCCACTTTAACGCAAAAACAGGTTTTCTTTGCGATTTCTCCGTAAACATAGTAACAACTCACATTGTTTTTTGCACAAACAAGAAAAATCTCAATTAACTTTGTGCCAAATTTGGTATTTGTAGCTTAACCAGAAGAAAAGCTATTTTTTTTTTTCTGTATTGGAAAGTTTGAAAAGGTTTTAAAGAAGATTTGGAGGGGTAACCCAAAATCGAACCTACCTTCGGAACTTTCAAAAATAGATTAAACCTGCAAAAACAGCAGATATTTAACTATAGGTTAAATTAAAGGTGGCTTCAAAATGTTTTTTAGTTTGTTTGGAATCTTTGTTCAAACTCGGGCCCTTGATGAGATATTAAGAGTGAAAAATACCGATTTTTGGCCT
>JAODFW021012548.1:0-10033 GCA_027575235.2 Palythoa mutuki | reverse complement strand
TCTACCACAAAAACTTTCCTAGTTATCAAGCCTCAGCCTGAGCTTGTTCTTAAATTGTTCTTAAATTTTGGCAAATTGGAGCCTCGTTGTTCTTAAGCCCCGCGCAAACGGTTTCAACATTTACTTCAACATCCCTTCGATTTTATCGAACAACAATGTTGAAACCGTTTGCCACCCCCTTTTAAACATGTTGAAAGGAAGTCGATGTCGAAAATGTTTAAAAGGGTTTAAACATTGCTTCAATATTCTTTCAATTTTTCTTTTGTTCTCGAAAATGTTGAAGGTTATTGAAACAGTTTGCACTGGTCTTTCAACATTATCGAATATGTGCATAGCGTCCTTGTCTACAGAAAACAACGGGTTGGGGCTAAATACTAAATGCCAGACTTCTCGCGCAATTTTGTTGAAACAAAATCGAAACAAATGTTGAAACCGTTTGCCGAACCGGTATTTAGCATCGTTCAGCATTCATAAACACCGTTCGATAAAATCGAATTAAAGTTGAAGCAAATGTTGAAACCGTTTGCGCGGGCCTTTATAAAAAAAAGAGTGTAAGAGCAATTGAGTTGTCACTCACTGAATGTTCCCGAGGGCCCTAAGTGAGGTTGAGACTGACAGGGGCTCCGAAGGATTTTTTTGGTCTGAAATGGTTACCAGAGTAAACTTTTTGGAGTCTGAAATTACATCACAATTTAATTCATTTCTAAAATCATGCTAAGGTTTTATTTGAGTCTGTGAATGTACGCCAGGTTTTACCATGCCAGATTTCCTTGGTGCTATTGCACTTTGAAACATGACATGCTTTGTAAAATTAATTGGCAAGAGTGACAAAGAACTTTGCTGTTCTTTTTGTATTACTTGAACTCCGAATAAAGGATATGTCTGCTCACGGACAACAAGACATGTTCAAAAACAAACTATTAACATCAATCAAAACGATTCTCGCCTTTATCATTGTATTGGCTGTTACCTTTATTATTGAACTTACTGACCGCAGCAAGAACATATGACATGGGTTTAAGTTTACCGAGATTTTACAGTTAAAATGGTGGCACACAATCAACGCTGACTTTAAAACAGGATTAATGGGGCATGAAATTGAAACATGATGGAGTTCGATAATAAAGGAAACAGAAATACATTGATAAAGGTTTGAATCGATTTATTTGATGTTAATAGTTTGTTTTTCAACTCGTAACGATTGTATCCTGTTGCCAAAGATTCACTGTGAAACACTTGTCACAGCTTTCCAGTTACACATCAATTTTCCGGCACAAAAACACCTTGGGTATTCTTTTTTGGTCACTTTATCGGGTTTCATCAATTGGTTCAAATGTTAGAATGAATAAAACCAATCATTTCTACTCTTCAAGACAAACAAAATGAATGGTCACCTCATAGGGTTTGATCAACTGGTTCAAAAATTAGGATGAATAACACCAATCATTTCTACTCTTCACGACAAACAAAACTAATGGTCACTTAATAGGGTTTCAAGCACTGGTTCAAAAGTTCGGATATTCTTTAGTTTATGTGAAATCGTTGAATAAGTGTTACTTTCTTCAATCGTTTTATATGAAACTTGAAAACAAATCATACACTCACCTTGTAAAAACTGAGGGCATATGAAAAATTTCTGAAGAAATTCACGTGTTGCCTCCTGAAGTCAGCATTGAAGGTTGAAAACGTTGAACCAAAAAGCAATAAACGTAGGCTCTAAAGATTTGAAAACATACAGTGCAAATAGGCAATCAGTAACTCACTTTATTTCAAGAGCATGAAATACTGCACAAAATTGTTAGACATGTACATGTACTTTCCCATATATGGGTTTCGTACAAACTGGATGACCAAATATTTTTAATTCTGACAAAAATAGACAGTACATATCAGAATGTATCTAAAAAATCTCCAAAGTATCTAGAAAAAGAGAGCAGTCTCCAAAAGTGTTTAAAATTTCTTTGCCTTAATAATGCAGCAGTGGGGTGATAAGATCTCTGCCTTCCAATCCACGGGGAGGGAAGTGGAGGGGATACTTCCAGGCTAATGGGGATGCGCCGCTGGATGGGGTTGCATTTTCACAACTGGATTGAATATAACGGGGTTACATTTTTAGTACAGTTACTGGAATGGGGTCGCACATTTTCTGAATTTCTGGGATAAGAAAATTCTGGTATGCAAGGATTTAAAAATAGGAAGATCCACGGTTAAAAAATGGTTCCTCCCGTTTTGATATTCAACAGTCAGCTTTATAAGGTAGAGACATAAACAGAAAGTGACTAAATTGGGATCGTGAAAATAACATTTGCCCAAAAGTGACTAAGTAAGATGGGGTCTATAACTGGCCATACAATAGACTATAATGAGGTAGGGGTTCTGAGAGGCCAGCGGCCATATCCAGCAAAAATTGAACCAAGTACCCCCTCCCCCCCTTCCTTCCCAGTTCCAACCACAAGGTTCCAGATAAAAAAACAGCTCAGACAAATGTTGGGCATTTGAATGACCTTCTTTCCATCCTTAGGGGGGTGGTTAATTGAGTACCAGCTTCTCTGCTGGGGGTTAAAATGGGAACCTGGACCCGGTTGTTCAAAGCTGGGATAAGTTTATCCCGGAATAGCACTTAACCTAGGGTTAAAATTGCTAACCCGGGGATAGTTAACACTGGGTTAAAAAGCTGTTGTTCAAACGCGAGAAAAATAAATTTAACCCCGGAATAGCTAACCCAGGGTTAAAATGAAAACGTATCCCATAATAGTCACGTAGTCAATCTTGGTGAACGTGGTAGCCCCGGCGAAAATGGCGTCCGAAGGGGGGGAGCCAGATTTACAAATGTGTGTTAGGAAGCGGAAGTGCAATTTTTCGTCAGTAGAAACAGCCGTGTTAGTAGAAAAGTACGAGGAGCACAAATTGCTGCTCGATTCCAAGTTAACAAATCAGTTGACAAATATAAAGAAATGTAAACTTTGGGAAGAAATAACGCAAGCAGTTAATTCCGTCGGAAATGCTTCTCGTACAACCGACGAAATCCGCGCGAAGTGGAAAGGCTTGAAAAAGGCAGCAAAGAAGGCCTGTTCCTTTGAAATTAGTCAAGCTCGAAAAACTGGCGGTGGGCCGCCAGAAAAATCAAACGAAAACACAGAAGAAACGCCGGTAGTTCTGAACAAAATAGTCGACATGTATCGCCAAAGCTCCAGTTTTGTCGGCGTAGATGGAGGACTCGAGGCTGGTGTACCTGTTGCGGGTAAGTTTCCGGTTACAAAACAACTTTTAACAAACCCAAATAAGTCAGGCTTTTTAAACTTTAAACAGGCTTTCTGGTAAACTAATTGTAAGAAGAAAACGAGGTCAGTCTTTTATGTTAGTACTGCCGTTAATAAGTAAATAATGTTTTTTCCACTACATCTACGACGTTTGTTTGTAAACAATAATTTTGAGGTTGCAATTTTGTTTCAAAACAATTGAAATGGAGAATATTTTTCCCGTTTCTAAGCTGTTACAGTACTCTCTCAACATATTGAGAGAATGGAGAGCGGCGTTTAAGCCATATTTATTTAAATATCTTATATTTTAAAAGTTGAGCTTTGTTTAAGTTCACTCGCGTACGTCACTTGCCATCATGGAGCGTCACTTCCAATAACTCCTGACACTGACCAACTGACCTTCCTGTCATTTTAGGGTTAAATTGTTTTAAAAAAAGGATAAAGTGAATGAACATCGCATTTTATTTAGAAAATAGTCCTATTTAAGTAAAGTAGCCAAAATTTAAGACACAAGTTTAGGGAACGTCGAAATATAATTTAAGAAAAAATATAAACAACTACAATATGATTCAATTGATTCAGGTCATGTTTCGACAGCGTTTGGTCGGATTGGAACTTTCTTCTGCCTCAAGACAGTACTGAACCATTGAAACTCGACGTTTCACTTCTTTCTCTTTTTAATATGTTTGAATATGAAATTTGACTCTTAAAGAAACGTTTAAAAGTTCTTCTGAAAATCGTGTACATACTAAATGGTTCGCCTAATTAATCTAGTAAATACTGCACGTTTTCAAACTTTTCATTCCTTATCTTGCTATTGAAAAATGATAAAAAAAACTTTACACACAATTTTATAAGTCTTACAGTATTTGTTGTTAATACTATTTACTTATTAGTAGTATATGTATAGCCATTATTCACCTGCAATAAAATATTTCAATATTTTATTAGGCAAATTGATAAAATAACTTTACCCAAGTTAGTGCCAAGTGATTTTAGCTAAAAACATCAGGATTTATGGCCCAAAAATCTGTCACTTGTAAAACTTTATAACAGTATTTTACCAGTGTTATTAATTAACTCTAGATATTGTGTTGAACTTTTTAGTTGCAAAATATTCTACGTAATGCAAACTAACTTTTTTAAATACTGTATACTTAGATTATAATTTGAAATAATTACCATTATTATTTCTTATGTGTAGTAACCCTTGAATTGATGTGTAACTACCAACATAAGTTAATTGATAATTTTTTATCATTGTTATTAACAATTGCTTCACTGCATGATTCATTCTGGGCAGAGGGAGTCCATAGAAGTGCTGGTGCAGATGATTCCCAGTTGGGAGAACTGCAGATATGTGAAGATAAGCCAGAAATAAAGTTCTCTCAGAAAACTACGTATACACACAAGAAATCAGTTACCCAACATGATGTGCTGTGCAAACAGTTTGATGTGTTAAAGGCCCAGGAGGAAAATCTGCTTTTGGAAAAAGAAAAATTGAAACTTCAAATACAGCTTCTAGAAGAGCACCTGAAGCAAACAAAACAGATTCAACCTTACTCCACTGTAAACTTGAGCCCAATCTTTAGGATGCCACATGAACTTTAAAGTAATATCTGTTGCCTGAAGCAAACAAAATACACTCTTTTTTTATAAGAACCTTTTTTATAAGAACATGAGGCTGAAAATCACCAAAAATTTAAGAACATGTTAAGAACATGCTCAGGCTGAGAAAAGGTGAAGAACATTTATTGTTATGATAATCTATTGCAAATAATTCATACAGTATATTGTTAAAAAATTTTCTTTTCAGTGGGCTTAGCTTCTTGACTAAACTTCGCAGATAACAATTTTTCATGACATATATATTTTTTCATGCACCAAATCGCATACATCTACAAAATACATGTACAAATCAATGTATATATGGTACATCTATTATTTATATTGTCTAAAATCAGTAAAGATCTTTTAAGAACATATTTATAAGGCCATTTGAGGCTGATATCTTGAAAATATTAAAGAACGTTCAGCCTCAGTCGAAAAATTCAACATTCTTATAAAAAAGAGTATACTGTACATGTGGCAAACTGAAGAGTGGGTTCATGTCAGTTATGGTGGAACAAGTTAGAAAGTTATACTAATGTTGTATTTGTTTAGCTTGCTTAAGGTGTCTTAACATTTATGTACAGTAGCATGTTCATACTGAATTTTCAAGCATTTTCTGTTCATACCAATGTTAATCAAATAATCTCACTCTCTTGAAGTTTTGCTTGTCCTCAAAGTTCAACAAAATGATTAAATATCCCCCTTCAGCATGTTACTGTGCTTTTTCAAGACATTTGGTGTCTTAAGTTTTCCATTAATGCTTCAACTAAATACATTATAAATATATCCAAACAATCAGTTTTAAATGTAAACCTAGTTTTGAGTAAAAATTGTCTTACTCTTACTGTCAAAATATGTGAACTCTAGATTTTTCAAACTGGGTATAATTTAATTTAGTTTTTGCTGATGATGTACAAAGTCTGATCTAGATCTAGCAGTAGTGATGGCCTAAGATAAAAAAGAACATTTGTAACAGTGAAATATATAGACCACCATGCAATGAAAAATCATGTTTCTATTATAAATTATATATTCTGTAACATGTAGAATATTCTATGGCACCATGCAACCTCTGAAACTGTTATTTCATTAACTCTGTAGATTTTGGTTCAGATTCATTTGTACAAGGAAAATTAAAAACAATTAACAAAGATGCAATGTGTATGTTGAATTAATTTTATTGCTTTTCATGCAGTTACACATGTTAAACTCAAGTTGTTTTGATAGTTTAAAATAATTTTCCAATTTCATACAATCAAGAAAAAGATCAGTCAAGAAAAAAATGTTGCAACCAAGTGATTTCTGACACCAGCTCCACTAAATAGATTGCCTGCAGCAAATGGTGGTACAGCTTGTTCAATGTTACCATCATCTTCTCCATCCTCCATCTCTTCCTTCAGCGATATTGCAATGTTGTGCAATACTGCACATGCCACAATGATTCTGCATACTCGATCAGGACTCAGACGGATCTAAATAAATAAAGAAAGAGTTAACTATGAAAATGGGGAAATGGTTTTAATAAATGGTATAGGTACATGTATATTTTTTATTAATATATAAAAACAATTATGAGTATTTCCCACTTGAATTGAATCTTAGTTATTTGAACAATAATTCAGAATAAATTGGAAATAACATACAATTTAAGGGAAATACCAAATATACATTTACAATTCTACATAAAGCCTAGCTAGTCTGGGCTTATAAGTTATTACTTCATATTTTAAATTATAAAGGGGTTCTTGTCGACTTTGCAAAAAGTTTTGTAACAGATAATAATATGTTAATATATTCATACACATATGTTGCGGTAGTCAAAAAAACACTAAAAGTGCTTAACACCAATTAACAAGGGATAGAGTTAATACAATTCAAAATTTAAAAACTTCAAGTAATTCAAAAACTTCAAATTAAAAGTTTTTACATTTTCAATTGTATTATACTGTGCATATAAGAATAAAATCATGCTCTGCGCTTATCAGCCAGAAACAACTGGAATTGACAACTGGAATGGAACCGAATGAAAGTCAAACTAAACTAATAGCCTTCATGTTTATAATTTGTCTGTTTGCCATGAAACTTGGTAAAGTTACATTAACAAAGTTCATAATTATATAATGTGTTTACATGTTCTATTGCTGGTAGTCTTCCCAACCTACAATATATAATTTTTCATTAAAAAAATTAAACAATATTTAATAATATCTTCACTAGCAAAAGTATTGGCTTATCTGGGGAAAGAAGGGGGGTGTGGAGGGTTAAAACAAGTAAAGTGACTTGATTAAGAAAGAAGGTAGCTAGGTCTCTCTTTGCAAGACAAAAATGACCTATGTTGGTTTACAATGACTGAAAATGTTCAAATAAAATGCATGAATGCATGACTTGATTTGTATTTGAATCTGCAAACTAGTAAAGGCAATTTATGATTCAACCGATATTATTACAAACCTCTGAATGGAGAATGTGAAATCTGCGTTTCCACCAACCAAAGGTTCGTTCTATAGCACAACGAGTAACCTTTTGCGCAACATTGTATTTCTTTTCTGCCTGGGTTTTCGGAGTAATGAACGGTGTCATTAAGGCCGGCAGGCATATCCAGAGTCTCCAAGAAGCAGACCATCGTCAAGACCCGAATATTCCTCTTCCAGGTAACGACAAATTTCAGAAGAAGTGAAAATGTGGCTGTCGTGGGTCGCTCCTGGCCATCGTGCAACAATATTTGTAAAGCGTCCTGCAACACATTTTAACTATATTTTAAAACAAAATCGCTATTCGTGGGCATTATGCTGATCAATATAGTAATGGGAAAAACATTTAAAAAAATATTTTTCAATACTCCCTGCGCCAGCCTGCTAAAAATGGAAAGATCTTTCGTAAATTGTTAAGTACAGATCCTGCATTTATGCTGTGAATCATAACATGGCTGACAGCTACTAATTATAATATGTAAACAATGCAAGTGTGCTGTACTTCATACATGCATGTATCAAGAAACGTCATAAAAATTATAGTTATTGTTTATTTCCGCACCGACAGTAGATAATTACACAAAAAGCATTCAAAGAAATTAAAAAAACCCTCACCTTCAGCATCACAAATCCCTTGCACATTTATCGAGTGATAATGCTTTCTGTTGACATATGCTGGTTCGTCTGCGCTTGGAGCAATTATTCTTACGTGAGTACCATCCACGCATCCAATAACTTGCGGGAAACCCCCTATCTTAAAAAAACCCTCTCTTATTTTTTGCTTTTCTTGGGCTGTCGATGGCCATTTAATGAACTGGTTTCTTCTTCGGCATAATGACGCAGCAACAAGGTGCACCACCCGAGAAACTGTGGACTTGTCAACACCAACTGTGTCCCCGATAACTTCCATGAACCCTCCGCTTGAAACATATCTTAAAAAGATTAAAACTTGAGCAAAGGGGCTAAGAGCCTTGTTCCTGTTCGTTTCTCTCTCCAAATCCTCAGTTAACAATTCAGAGATAAATTGGATCGATTCTTTTCTGAAACGGTAGCGTTTTTTGAACTCCTCCTCAGGCAAATTGTTTACAAATTCATTACGAAACCGGAAACGCCTGCATCTCCGAGGGCAGGGAACAAAACACGGAAGGAAACCAGCAAGGCCAAGAGTTGCCATTTTTATTGCTTGTTTCGCATAAATCAACTCGGGGATAAATATTTAACCCTGCCCTATCCTAGGGTTAGATTTATTCCTGGGTTTGCGACATTTAACTCGGGGATAAATTTATCACCTCTTCGAACAACTCGATTTATACCGGGGTTAAATTTTAATCCTGGGATAGCGTGATTTACTCCGGGATAAGACTTATCCCAGCTTTGAACAACCGGGTCCAGGAGGACTGTAATAGGAAAGTATCGAGGCCGTCCGAGGAGTTCTATTCAGTGCCTGAGTAATAAAACTAAGCCTTCGAGACAAATTTTTTCACTTTGGCAATTATCGTCATAGCTATTTAAGTTTCATTGGCAAAAGAAGTGCACCAGTCAAGTTCAGCTAAAATTAGGTACACTTCAGAAATGTTTTTGTTTCACTAACACCAGTTTGTTAGGAATGAAGAAATCAAGAATCTACTACAATTCAATGTCAGGTAAATTTGATGCTACTGCAATGTGCTGGTCTAATACCTTACCTACTAATACTTCCCACGTCTTATTCTGTTGCTGCTGTGTAACCTAGTAGGGGAGGCAAGTTTAAAGTTAGTTAAAAGCCTGTCAAAAACATCACGTCCAGGTCTTCTAAAAATTTTTCCTATGCTTTTTCTTCCGCAAACCTGCTAACGGGCTAGAGATTTTATTAACTATTTACGATGCGCTTGATAAGGCTTAACAATAAACATATACCCGTCTGTTGTACGGCATGAAAGCTGTAGAGTAAATGTTATTGTCAGAAAACAAAATCATCACATTTACGTACAGATGGAGTAGTTTTTCATTTCTTTTCAGTAAATAATAACAATAGCGGCACTTGAACCCACGTATCCCTGTATTCCAGGGAGATATGCTAATCACTACACCATAAGGGACCATCACGCTTGCAACGTAGCAGATTCATGATTGGTTGCAGGCGTGGTGGTACGTGATGGTGTAGTGGTTAGCATTCCTGACTCAAAACAGGGAGACATGGGTTCGTTTCCTGCTCAGGGCACGTACGAATAGAATACTAGTCATTCGCAAGTAAGACCAAAACTGTTTTGGTATAGACCTTGTAATCTGTGAAGCAAAAGCCAATTAAATCGTCAAAAATTATCTCAAAACAGAGATCAGCGTTTCAATCCGTCATATTGATTTTCACTATTAAGAAGCTACTATCACACGACCTTTAAAGTAGATAATTTAAATGCAGGATATATCGTGATATAATGTTCAAATACATCTAACGAAGTTGTCCCTTTACAGCATTTTAGTTAAAATATATAAAACAAATAAATGTAATTGCTGCCTATAGCTGTATAAAAGATGGCAAACTTTAAAATTCTGTAAGATGGATAAAATCGATAAAATCTAAAATCTGAGCTTTCGCCGTTCTACAACATCATCAGAGATCTTTTATACAGCTACAGGCAGCAATTGCATTTATTTGCTTTATAATGTTCAACGATTTATACAAATGCTATATATGACTCCTGGTTGGTCCAG
>JAODFW021012445.1:0-10035 GCA_027575235.2 Palythoa mutuki | reverse complement strand
TGCAACACATACTTTTCGATAGTCGAGATTGGGTGTGGTTAGTATCAGAGGGGTGGCTGCTTTGGAATTAAATGGGTTAACCTAATTATTATGGGAAATAAATTTTAGGAAAATGTTTATACAATCAAGAAAATATAATTACTCAACTCAAATTATAAAAGTTTGAAAAACGTTGATAAAAACTGGCTATTTTAGGCTGTCGAGCCACCTTAAAGATGAAGTTAGGTATTTTTCTGGCTGGATTGCAACAAAAATTAGGTAGAAAATTAGTGGATTTTTCTCTGAGAAATAGGGATTTTAGGGATAAATACCAAGAAAATAAGGCTATGTTAGGGCTTACTTACATTTCTCTCACTGATATTTAAACAGAAACATACTGCAATGAAAATTTGTCAATGAAAATGATAATGACTGAGACCAAAGATTTTGCAATTCTCATCATAAAATGGCTGATATGGTTTGAATATTAGAGATCTGAAGCCACTGATTGGCACTGATGCGTGCTTGCCACATTTGCCTTGGCATTCAAGTGACAGTGTAATACAGTCTGTATGTTATACCCCAATTTAACGAAGTTGCTCGCTATAAGAGTTCCCATAGCTCAGTGGTAGAGCATCCAATTATTTTACGGAAGGTCGTGGGTTTGATTACTATTTGGCGCTGTTTCTTTTCAAGTTCCCTGTCTCCTTATAATTTCATATTTGTTATTTATTTACTAAACGTCATTTACTAATACATCGAACTTACATAAATTTGTATAAATGAATATAGTTTCACTGTGAAGAAATCGAAGCGGTACCTGAGTTGACAGGGAAGCATCAGAAAGAATTGAAGAAACGCTAGTGCTATCCAGATGGCCACAAACTGTAAAAAGCAACATTTGACAATAAATAAATATTTAGATGAAATATATGAAATTACTGTAAAATAAAACAAAAAAAACACTTTTTAATAGTCTGTTTCTAGAAGTTCAAGCACACCTGAGAGAACTTGGCTGCCTTCTTGGCTTGATGTTTGGGCTGTCAAATGCAAAAAAATAACCAAAAAATTGTAAAAAAGATGGAGTTATTTGTACATTAACGTATGCAAACTGTGACAGATGACTCTTAGAAATTTAAGGACTTTCACGATTTTTAATCTGAAAGCATGAGATACTAAACCTGATCAAAGTACAAGAACTTAGAAAAAATAATCAACACCAAAACCAAAACATATGAAGTTAAACAGGTAAATGTCAGACCAATATCATATGATCGTTTGACAGCCAATAGTGCAGAGTTGGAAATAACGGCCGGTGATCAGTAATTACTGATCAAATTTGCCAGCGAGATATTAAATAAAATTTAATAAAATTTTTAAAAATATATATATTAGTGGTCAAATCTTTTTTCAGTGTTGTGGCTCCTAAAAGAGAGCCAGTATTATATACACAATCACCAATTTCTCAATATAAACTCGTTAATTTCATCCTAGCTGGCCAACATGATGAGAATATCTGCCAAGAATAAATGATAATTGTCCAGGAGTGAACGATAATTGTCCATTAGCAAAGACAAGTCTTGTCCGACTGATAAAGTTGTTGTTATGTCTAGCAGCTAAAGTTCTTTTTCATGAAGTTCCTCCAAAATATCAAGGTGTTCATCTCTGAATTTCACGCTTGTGATCCATAATGGCATCTCAAAATGTTTCGCGCTCAAATATAATCGCAGTACAATGTGACTGCAGAAACTCATTAATGTTAGAGTGGGGTGTTTGAAGAGACATTGGAGATTGCAGAAGCACATGAAAAGAAGTTTTCATGGACATTTAACATGGCAAGCAATGTTCCGAAGGCTCGCACTTTAAAATTGTACCTTTATCGGGATTTCCAAAATGTTGGGGGTGAGGGGATGGGGGGTAATGATTTGCACCTTCACAAAAAATCACCTATCAATCTGTTTTTTCTTATTTCCAACCCTGATAGAGTATATTATTCTTAAATAGAACCTTTAAGGTTAAACATTTACAATAGGTTGCCAGGTGAAAGAATGTTCAGGATGTGAATTGAGATGTCTGGCCAGTTCTGAGAGTTTAGAAGTATCTTGATGCTCATCGATGCGGGGCTGTAAGTTACGTGAGGAGTTTCGCCCACATATTCATTGTTACATGAGCACATGCCTTTGTAAAGAGCTTGGGTAGGGTGTTGGTTTCGGTCTTTGAGTTAAAAGAGAGAAGACATTTTCTTTGTTTGCCATAATATTGAAAATTTACATCGTCCTTGAGTAAAAGACTGGAGTGTTTTAATGAACCTTGGGACCTTACGCCGTAAGTGCCAATAGTTTTAATGAACCTTGGTCCTTACGCCAAAGTGCCAATAGTTGTTGTGTTGAATAATTGAACTTTTTCCATTTTTATTTACTATTTACATCCTGTAAATAGTAAATTAGATATGGACAATACAAAAACCTTATTATTATTATTGCTGTTGTTGTTGAAGCTCTCTTATTGCAAAACACCGCCCGTCTCTCAACAAACAAGTCAAAGCTTTTACTCTTTCTCTGTTCTCTATGGGAATAACCTGAACAATCGAACACTGAACAAACAGTGTATAAACCCTGCTATGTTTGAAAATGTTGTATTTTAACCTGAAGATGAGCTAATGCTCGAAAAAAAATTTTTACCATTTGTACATAATTTTACCCTTTATAAATAATTTTTATCCCGGCGAGTTATGTCCAAACAAAAAATGGATTTTCATTGTTTTTAAAATAGATCTACGTTACAAAGGAACTTACATGGCAAGAGTAAAGAATCTTCTTCTTCAGTTTCATGTGCTTCTTGGGAATAAGTTTCTCCAGATACAAATAAATCGTGTCTATCATTCTCATTATGACTGTGGTTGACCAACTCATTTTCTGGAAGATTTCTCTCAGGTTGTTCGTTGCTCTTTAAGTCATGCACAAACGTTGGTTCTAAAAGAAGTTTATCAGTGGGTGAATCTTGCCAATCGTCATCATGTTCTGCTGAAACATCACCTTGGTGTTCCACGGTAGTTCTTTCATCTGTCTTACAATATTCTGCATCTTGAAAAACGTTTTTGTAATCAATCTTTGTGTCTTGAACTTTGCCAACTGTATCTTGCTCTTTTTCAGAATTTTCTTTTATTTCACAAACACGCTTCAGCTTGGGACTTTCATTGTTCTCTTCATGGATTTTTCGTTTTGCGATATCAGTTGAGCTAGTCTGTCCTTGCTCTGTACGTGTGGCATGTTTTAGAGATGTTGAACCTGAAGATGGAGGAGTATCTCCGGGAACAATTACGGGAATAAGTTTATTTTGGGGAATCTGCTGAGCAGTATTCACACCGTGTTTACTGACAGGGGGTGTGGGAGGAATGATGTCATCTTGACTGAAGGCATCATCAACACCATATGAACTGCAAGGTAATGGTCTAGCAAATTTGAATTCACAGCTTATCATTGGCTCTTGAGAAAACGTTCTTTTGGTGCCTTTGCTGTTGTTAAGATATTCATCTTCTGTTTCATAACTTGGAATACTTTGAAACTTAGTCTGAGCTCTTGGTGAGCCTCTTGAGCTCTTCGGCCTTGCATGAGAGCTGTTATATGATTCTAAAGAATTTGCAAAGTTTCTGTTTTCATTGATTTCCTCCTGTACTGCAGACTCGTCACCTTTCAGTTGATGACAATTGTGCTCCTTTTCTGGCTCTGCTGTGTGTTCATTATTCCACTTTGTCCTTTTTGGAGAAGGTTCTTCATCAGAAGTAGTTTGGACATTGAATGTTTCTTCAGTTTTATCATTGAGACTCTTTCCCTTCTGGATGCATGTGACATTTTGTTCTAACACAGTATCATCAAGATCCTGAAGCACAGAAATACTTTGACAAGTACTATTGTCTTCAAGTCGGTCATTAGACTTGCTTTCTACCGAGCTGGTAAACGAACTTCTTGTAAATGAGTTTTCCTCATCACATGAAGATTCTGAACTTTTTGAGACTATTTCTCTTGTTCGCTTGTTTCTCTTGGTTCTGAGGCTTAACTTTTTTGAACTTCTTTGATCAGATGTACTCTCTGATGACGTGAAGGCCAAACTGTCACCACCAAACAAACAAGGAGTGGTTGGTTGATCTTTGAAAGAAGGCACCGGTGTGTCCCTTGATGTGTAAGAATCTTGAGTTTGGTCATCATCCTCTGTGTCAGGAGTTTTACTTGCAAGAGAAATCACGTTTTCTAACACCTCTGATGTGCATGACGGTATGCTTTCTAAACTTTCCACTTCGTTTGGACAACTAACTTGGTTTTCAACAATTTTATTTTTAAAGGTGTCTTCCAAACAACCATCTACAATACAACTGCTCGATGCAACTGTTGCATCTTCGTCTATAACTGGAACCAGCTGAGCATGATTCTGTAGCACTATGCCATTAGTGCAGGGCGGCTTCCTCATTTGAATTGGAGACTCTTGAGACATTCTCTTAATGCTCTGCATTGAGCTGGTTGGTATCGCCACACTGGGATTATTTCCAGCAACGTGTGGAATCATGGGATCAATAACCATGTCTGGTGAATTTTTAAGGGATGGGATACTTGCAGGAATAATTTCCTCAACTGACCGCTGAGATGAAGAATTGCTGCTACTAAGATCTGAAAAAGGTTTTTCTCTAACCCTGCAATGACTGCTTTTCTTGACAGCGACTTCATTGAAATAACGTTGAACATCAGAGTTCTCATGTTTTTTGTCCTGAACAGTTTCGGCACTTATCTTTGGGTTGTCATTTATAAAACTAAAAACACTTTGAGAATCCGATAATTCTTCAGCTAGTGGTTTAGTAGCTTCTTTCTTTCCTAAATCTGGCGAAATCGACGTTTTTAGTGAAAGAATTCTATTCTCACCCACCTGTAGCACTTTAGTTTTTGTTCTATGCCTTCTCTTAACTCTTTCGCATAGATCAGAATCATCTGTGCTATTTTCCGATAAGTTTTCACCCTCTGCTAATGTATTATCTTCCTTGAACTTTTTACTACCGTTCAAAGCACAGTTTTCCCCTAAAATGCCTTTTTGTTTCTTCAAACTTTTTACTTCCTTCAACGAAAGCTCTGCATTTGTTTTGCTTGCAAACATGCTACTGTAAAAACCTGTTCTTTGTTCCAACTGTAAAGAATCAGATGATTGGTGAGATGGTTCTACTGCTACTGAAGCAACTTTGTTCTCTTCTGTGTGTGCATTTGTTGTCCAAATTTCATCTTCCGTTTGCGATCCACATGCAGCAGGATCCGTTTTGAGAGTTTCTGTCTTTGAAATTTTCATCTCTCGATAGCAACTTGTATCCTTTTCAGGCGAATCACTGATTTTGTCATCTGAATGGACATTTGAATAAGACATTACCGTTGTCGGTTTTCTAGTGTCAACTGCATTACAGTTAACGTCACCGATATCTTTTACATTATTTTCACCGTCATTTGATTGAGAAAAGATTTCTTTTTGAACAGGTTTTTTAACTTCATTAGCCAAGACTATATTATCAAGACATTTTGAGCATGCATCACCCTCAGATTTTTCCACATCTACTTTTGCATCTACATCAACATATTCTTCTGCACTAAACATTGATAAGTTCCTCAGTACAGACACACTTTTTAAACTTTCGTCACTGCAAGGTTCTGCTCTGGAATTTACTGTTGAAGTATCGGTTGATTTTACTACTTCTTTGTCTACAGGCTGAGAATTTGAGCTAGCTACTGGGCAAGGGGTTTGTAGGGTTGTGTCTTCTTCAGCAATGGGTTTTATGCTTGATGATCTTTCCAGCAATAAGACACTTTCTTTCATCGGCTTATCCCTCTCCCTGACAGGAAAACGGAAACAATTTTATACTAGACATTTTCAACTATGCAAGAAGGACAAACATTTTCCAAACAAAGAGCAAACGTTTTTTACTTTAGATCATAAATTAAGCACATTATTTTGTGCTAATGATAAAAAGCAACTACAATAGTGGTAACAAAGGCCACGCGTGTAGCAGGCATTACCCTTTGCATCTACAGTGCCCTTAAATAACAGAGCTTTTCTTTTTACTTCTCTAGATCGTCAATTTCAATTATCTGAAAGTTCAAAGTCCGAGCAGCCATTATGTTTGAAGATGAATGCACGCTTTTTTAAAATAAGAACCAGTAAATTTTGCCGAGGCTCATTATTCTTAATTTTTTGGCAATTTCAGCCTCAGTTTGTTCTTCATTTGTTCTTATTTCTGTAAGCGGTTTTTAACGAAGAAAAGAAAAATAAAACAAGGCAATGGAAAATGAAACGCCTTGTGCCACACGTGTATTGTACGGCTGGACTACCTTCATTGTTTGTGGAGCAGTGTTTACTGTGAATCTTTTTATGTTTTATGTTGTATCGCTAAGTTTTAGTCAATTTTCTACCACAAAAACTTTCTTACTTATCAAACCTCGGCCTGAGCTTGTTCTTAAATTGTTGTTAAATTTTGCCAAATTTGAGCCTTGTTGTTCTTATAAAGTTGTTCTTATAAATAAAAGCGTGTAACGAAACGCAAATTGTGATGTGCACATGTTTTAATGTTACAACTCTTATAGACCTAAAAGCTAAAATTATTTCTTTAAATGATCAAAAAAAAATACACTAGTGAATTTACTAACATTTCTACATTATTGGGCTGTTCAACTTGTTCATTATCTTCATCAGCAAAGTTGAGTGCTTCCTTCTCATTACTGGTTGTTTCAAAGGTTGAATCCTCGAGTTTACCTGTTACGGAAAAGGAAAATAGTGTATAAGTTTTGTTGAAAAGTGAGAATTTAATCTTTTTTCATCAAAAAGGTCTCATAAAATTATCGCATTGGTTCAAGTGTTTTACAAGTAAAACAAATGAATTTTCTAGGAATGCTAAAATATTAAAAAACCTCAAACTGTGAACTTCATGAAAAATGAAGTACCAAATTTTAAAAAGGCCAGTTTTAGATCAATGTTAGTTACGTAATGACTTTACATCAAAATTATTCCTTGATAGAACGGTATTTTGAGTCTTAGGAAAGTTTATAATAATAATTACTTAAAATAGTAAATGGTTTGAACCCAGGAGTAACAGCTGAGATCGTATGGTGAGATCGTGTAGTCCTGAGAAGGACTGTTGTCGACTGTTGTTACTAGTGACTGACGTTTAAACAGCCCGTGCAGAACTCATCTTCAAAGCCAAGTGAGGAATAGTGTGTCAGTTAAATACTAGTTGAAAACTTATACAGTTTGGTACGCGATTACTGATTGTTCTTCAAGAATTACTTACTTCGCCGATCCAGTCTTGCTAGAGGCATGCTTTCCAGTGCTTGACAAAGTTCGTTGTTGGCATCTTTGGATAGTGGCGGTTCATGTGGGGAAGTTTCTCTGTTGGACATTCTTCTCCCCTTTTTTGAAGGACGACCTCTCCTTACCTTCACAACCTTTTTTCCACTTGGTTTTATACTGAATGATGAGCTGTGGCATAAAAGGATTAACAAGATTCAAGAATTGTTATCAGTTTTTCAGAAGAATCTAGGGAGACAATGAATAGGACATGTAGTTCCTTATGAGCATTATCTCCAAGGCCGGATATGGTTAGCTAAATCCTTTTACGAGCCTAAGTGGCCCTTTGGAGCCGGTGCTTATCTCTGGTTTCTGTTGTGTTAAGCAGATGAGAGTCATTGACTCCCCCTGGACGGGATACTAATCCATCGCAGGTTAGCCCCCAGTAGAAGCTGGTACTCATTTTACCGACCTCGGTAGGATGGAAAGCTGAGTCAACATTGGCGGAAAAGAAGGTCACACAAATGTTCAACACTTGGCTGAGCCGGGGTTTGAACCCGGGACCTTGTGGTTAGAAAGCAGATATCTTACCACTGCGCCAACTACATCGCCTCAGATATGGTTAGCAAGTGTCAACTATGAAGAGGGAAGGAAACAGAGAAAACCCCTAAGATCAAAATGACATCGGCAAATCTCAGCTCATGTGTCTAGCCCAGGAGTCGATCCTGGGTTGTAGAGTTGAGAAGAACAAGTGAAGACCACTATCCAGGACTCAAGGTTATCAACCAATCTGTCGCATTTGTGACTAGCCTTTTATGGATGCTCCAACTGAAATTGAACTTAGCCGCAAAGTTGCACCTAGAAATGAATGACGTGTGACTGGATATCACAAGCATCCAGTTCTCTGTTCTCGCAAGAGACAAATCACCGTCTGAATTGTTATAAGTTAAAGAAGTACTAGGTCCTTTCCCCAAACTATAATACTAAAAATCCTTGCATGTATACAGAAAACTACAAAGTTCTCAATTTGAAGCAATTGGTTAATGATTTAGTTAGAAAGACAGACAGATCACTGGATGGATAGCTAAATACATTCCTCAAACTAGCGGTCGTCGGAGACGACAAAAAAGTTTACCAGGCAACCAATTTTCAGTAAAATTAGGTACAGGTTGCATAGAGAAAATAACAGGAGACAACCAAGCCAGAATTTTCAAAGAGAAATAAAAATATGCTACATCAGACTTACACAACTGTTCAAGTTAAAAAACCCATTTATTACAATGGGCTTTAATTATGTTTTGTCTTGAATAAGCACCAAATAACACTAATAAAGTAATGTGTTCTTGTTTGAAATCTGTGATTAATATCAATAAAACATATATTAACGTATTTATCTGAGAGTAAATTGTAAGTGCAGTTCGAGTCGACGTGCGTATTTCGTTTAGAAAGTACACGCAAGGTTAACATGACTGAAATCATCAATGAGACAAAGACGTATCTGCATGGCAACCAAGGATTCATTAGGGCAACCAAATCCACAAAACAGGGGCTAAGGGGTTTCTTTGTGAAACCTCTTTTTATTATTCATGAATCGTAATAAGAGAAAATAAAAATTTGTGATTCGTGACTCAGATCGCGGCCGTGACCCGTTAATCGTGAAACATTCTCTTTCCTCGTGATTTGATCAGGGCAACAGGTTGTCTTAAAAACTACACGTAGACAGTCGAGAATAGTCATTGCATTTACATACGGTTACATTGGAGGGTCGTGTTCAAGATCCAAATGAGCCAAAGATCATTCACAGTATTTTTTGGCAGTCGTAGCGTGTCTATGTACAACAGATTATTTGTTTATAAAACAATTTATTTCTCGTGAATAGAGAAGCGCGAAAATTAAAATCCGCAAAACGTTCATCTCATCGTAGGAAAATCGTGAATCGTGCCGAGATCCCCCCTTACCTCCCATGCACAAACTTGCAATGGTTGCCAGACTTTTGAAAGAAGGGCAACCTGGTACTTTTTAAACTTTGAGCACTGAGATAGACAAAAAGATTGATGCATATCTATATTTCTTTTAATCAAACTGACATCATAGTCATGTGAATGGCTGAACTGCATACTGTAACACATCAATTGCAAATCTTTTCATAAAATCTCAAGAGTAGTTTCAATTGTGTCATACCTTATATTTGTGTTGGTTCTAATCACTTCATTGCTGTCTTGACCTTCACTATTCCCTGACAATGAATTTACAACTAGTTAGGAGAACAAATAACATGCTTTTTTAAGTCCTCTAAAATTTAAGTGAATGTGTACAGAAAAAACAGCAACAATTGTTTCACAAACTTGGGCAAGTAGTATTAAAACAACAAACCTTCAACATAGATGCTATTCAAAACGTTGGAGCTGTAGGATCAGAAGGCAAAAAGAGGTTAGAACTAATTCAGAAAACCGTAAGTTCATCGATTATGGTAAAGGTAACGGCCGGACAATGGACAATATGCCCAGTCAGAATGGCAACTTGACCAGACAAAATCTTGTAGTGCCGGCCATGTTGGCTGGTCATGTATAAAAGGCATTCTTGTAAAACGTCAAATACACTATCAAATCATCAAATGAAATCCTTTTAAAAGCACATAGTGTTATGAATTTTAAAAATTATGTATAAGGCCCCATAAAAATAATTATTAGTTTATCATCCTTTTTAGCTGAAAAATGTCATGCGGGCGGGCGGATTTTATTTTTATTT